>PVIY010004249.1:0-104704 GCA_004026745.1 Myrmecophaga tridactyla
ATATATATATATATATATATATAGACAGAAATCAGGGGAATACATGTAGGAATGGATATTAAGGGTGTGGATAATTGAGGAAAGAATATAAAGTTGGATCAAGATGAATTTATTGATATGGGCCTAGTAAACAGAGATTCTGCATTCAATGTTGTAGCTCAAGGAGTTAGATAGGGCATTAACAGTTTGTTTGGATGGTTGGCTGAAACATGGATCCAAAGGTGGCTGACATTACCTGAGATTGAAATGCCAGAACTTCCCTGGTATAGTGTAGATGAGGGGATCCAGACGCTCAGAGAGATTGGAATGTTAAAGTGAATTTATCGTGTAAGACCTGCTCAGACACCCTAGGAATATCCTGAATACACATCTTTCACCAGAACATTGAGAAATAAATTTGTGAAACTAACTCTATCATCTCTGGAGAGCTCTGTAGTTACCCTATTCCATAGAAAGGATATTACTGTGGGAACTGCTGTCACTGAGCTGGAATTCTTAAACACAATGGGTATTATGGGATCCCTAGTTGGCAGAAGTAATGTGTTAACAGTTAATCACCATAGATAAGGTAGGCATGGCCACTATAAAGAACAGACTCAAAACAGAAATCAAAATAATCTGATTCCCAGAGACTAGTGGCACTGGCTAGCTGATATTGAGGTACTTTAAAATAGATGAGCAGTCTACTAAATTCTTATTTGAGCTGTATAAGCAGAAGAATTCTCAGTCAAGTGAACAGAAATCTAACTTGTATTACAAGAACAGAGAGCCACAGACTTGAGATGGTTTACAGACCCAGAGCTGCTCAGATGAGGAGAATGGAGGTAACGTTGAGCAAGGACCCTTTTACATTGTCCAAAATTTACACTCTTAACCCTCCTCCCAGCTTTCCCCAGGGAGACCTATGGCCTTTTTCCAGGGTGACTGGGGAAAAAGAAATTACCAGACATTTCAGGGATTATTGGACACTCGTTCATAAGTGACACTAATTCCAGAAGACCCAAAATGTCACTCTTGTCCACCAGTCAGAGTTGGAGCATATGGAGGTAAGATGACTGATGGAGTTTTAGCTCAGACCCATCTCACAGTGGGTCCAATGGGGCCCTAGACTCATTCTGTGCTCATTCCCCACTTTCAGAATGTATGTTTGGAATCAACATACTCAGCAACTGGCAGAATCCCCACATTGGTTCCCTGACTCATGGAGTGAGGGCTATTATGGTAGCAAAGGCCAAATGAAAGTCACTAGAACTGCCCCTACCTAGCAAAATAGTGCATCAGAAGCAATATCATATTCCTAGAGGGATTGCAGAGATTAGTACCGCTCTTAAGGACTTGAAGGATGCAGGGATGGTGATTCCCACTACATCCCCATTCAACTCTCCTATTTGGCCTGTGCAGAAAACAAATGGATCTTGGAGGATGACAGTGGATTATCATAAACATAACCAGGTGGTGACTCCAATTGCAACTACTGTTCCAGATGCAGTATCATTGCTTGAGCAAGTCAATATATCACCTAGTACCTCTCTTCAGCTGTTGATCTGGCAAATGCTTTTATTTCAATAGCCATCAGTGAAGAGCACCAGAAACAGTTTGCATTCAGATGGCAAGGCGAGCAGTATTCCTTCCCTGTCCTGTCTGAGGGGTATATCAACTCTCCATCTCTGTGTCAGTCTTGTCCAAAGGGACCTTGATCATTCTTCCCTCCCACAAGACATAACACTGGTTCATTATATTGATGATATCATGTTGATTGGACCTCATGAGCAAGAAGTAGCAACTACTCTAGATGTATTGGTAAGGCATTTGCATGTCAGAGGATGGAAGATTCAAACATAGAGAGATCTCTTCCCTCAGGGAATTTTATAGATTCCAGTGGTGTGGGGCATGTTGAGACATTCTCTCTATGGTGAAGTATAAGCTGTTGTGTCTGGCCTCTCTTTCAACCCAAAAGGAAGCACAATGCCCAGTTGGACTCTTTGGATTTTGAAGACAACATATTCCTCATTTGGGTGTGCAACTCTAGTCTATTTACTGAATGACCAGAAAAGCTGCTAGTTTGAGTGGGGACCAGTATAAAAGGAAGCTCTGTGATATGTCCAGGCTGCAGTGAAAGCTGCTCTGCCACTTAGGACATATGATTCAGCATATTCAATAGTACTGGAAATGCCAGTGGTAAATAGTGATGCTGTCTGGGGTCTTTGGTAGGCCCCTATCAGAGAATCATGACTCAGACTATTAGTATTTTGGGGAAGAGTTTTACCATCCAGTGCAGATAAACTACTTTCCTTTTGAGGAACAGCTCTTAGTCTGCTACTGGGCCTTCATAGAGACTGAATGCTTAACCTTGGGTCACTAAGTTACAATGAGACCTGAGTTGTGTGTCAGGAGCTGGGTGTTGTCTGACTCACCAAACCATAAAGCCAGGCATGCACAGCAGCACTCCATCATAAAATGGAAAAGGTATATTAGAAATAGGGCTTAAGCAGGTCCTGAAGGCACAAGTTAGTTACATGAGGAAGTAGTCCAAATGCCCATAGCACCCATTCCTGCCACTACTTCCCAGGCTAACACTAACATCTTTTGGGGAGTTCCTTACATTCAGATGACTGAGGAAGAGAAAGCTTGGGCCTGATTTACAGACAGTTCTTCATGATATACAGGGACTGCCCAGAAGTGGACAGTTACAACATTACAAACCCATTCTGGGATGTCCTTAAAGGACAGAAGTGAGGGCAAATACTCCCAATTGGTGGAACTTGGAGCACTGCACCTGGTTGTTCATTTTATGTAGGAGGAGAACTGGCCAGAATAGTGTTTGTATACTGGCTCATGGACTGTTGCTAATGATTTTTCTGGATGTTCAGGGACTGAAGGAGCATGATTGGAAAATTATTGATAAAGAGGTCTGTGGATGAGGTATGTGGATAGACCTTTCTGAATGGGCAAAGATAATGAATATATTTGTGTCCTATGTGATTACTCATCAGAGGATGACTTCAGCAGAGGAAAGTTTTAATAATTAAGTGGTAAGATGATCCATCCTTTGGATACAAGTCATCCTCCTTCCTCAGCAATTCCTGCCATTGCCCAATGGGTTCATGAACAAAGAAAATATGATGAAAGGGAGGGAGGTTATGCATGGGCTCAGCAACATGGACTACCATTCATCATGGCCAACCTGGCTACAGCCACTGCTGAGTATGCCTAATCTGCCAACAGCAGAAACCCACACTCACTCCCCAATATGGCACCAAAGTGATCAGCCTGCTACCTGGTGGCAGGTTGATTACATTAGAACACTTACATCATGGAAGGGGCAGCAATTTGTCCTAAATGAAATAGGCACATACTCTGGATATGGGTTTGCATTCCTTGCATGCAATGCTTCTGCAAAAACTACCATGCTTGGTTTACAGAATGCCTTATCCAGAATGATGGTATTATGCACAGCATTGCTTCTGAGCAAGTAACCCACTTCACAGCAAATGAAGTGCAGAAATGGCCATATGCTCATGGAATTATCTGGTCTTACCATGTTCCCCATAAGCCAGAGGCAGCTGGGTTGTTAAGATGGTGGAATGGTCTTTTGAAGACCCAATTACAGTGTCAAGTAGGTGGCAATAACTTGAAGGGCTGGGGTAATATTCTCCAGGAGGTTGTCTATGTTCCAAATCAGCATCCACTCTATGGTGCGGTTTCTCCCATAGCCAAAATTCACGGGTCCAGGAATCAAGGGGTGGAAATGGGAAAGGCAACCCTCATTATCACCCCTAGTGATCCATTAGGAAAATTTTTACTTTCTTTCCATGAAACCTTAAGCTCTTCTTGTCTGCAGATCTTTGTTCTAAAAGAAGAAGAGCTCCTACCAGGAGACACAACAATAATTCCATTGAATTGGAAGTTAAAGCTGCCACTTAGATACTTTGGAGATTACTGTTCCATCTGGGGTGATAGATCCAAGGGGACGTAAGACTGCAACTATACAATGGAGTTAAAGAAGAGTTTTCCTGGAATACAGGAGATCCGCTAGGGTAGTCTCTTAGTACTACTATGCCCTTTGATTAAAGTCAATGGATAACTGCCAAAACCCAAACATGGCAGGACTACCAATGGCCAAGAAACTTCAGAAATGAAGGTATGGGTCACCCTACCTGGCAAAGAATCATGGCCAGCTGAAGTGCTTGCTAAAGGTAAAGGGAACATGGAATGGGTAGCAGAAGATAGTGATAAATATGCACTGTGACCACATGACCAGTTAGAGAAATGAGGACTGTGATTGTATGAATGTTTCCTCCCTGTTTTGTTATGAGTATATGCATTTGTACATAAGCAAATACCTTGTTTTCCTCTTATATTACATAAGTTATATTGTTCATGTTATACTATTTAAGACATAGGATATGAAGTTTAACAGTGAATGTTTCCTAAAGACTTGCACCCTATTCTGGAGAGATGTAGTGTGTTTCTGGTTGTACACAGGACTGTTGAGTAATGTTAGGTGAAACATATGTCTGTTAATGTATTCTATTGGAAATTAAGCATGTTTCAAGTTGATGTTTATAGCTGCCAAGTTAGCAAGCTATTTACTGTGATGGTTAGGTTCTGGTGTCAACTTGGCCAAGTGATTATTCCTAGTTGCCTGGTTAGGCAGGCAAGCACTGGCCTGACCATTGCTGAAAGGATATTTCATGACTGGTTGCTAAACCTGAAGCCTGGTGTATTAAATCATCAGTCAGTTGATCACATCTGTGGCTGATTACATCTGTGCTCAGCTAAGGCTTGCCTCCCACAATGAGATAATCCAATCAGTTGAAGAGTTGAAGGTTTTTAAGAAAACTCTTTCACTGCCTCTTCAGCCATCTAGCCTCTCCTGTGGAGTTCATCCACACCCTTCATCGGAGCTGCCAGCTTCACAGCCTGCTCTATGGATTTTGCACTCTTCCATTCTTATGGTTGTATGAAACACCTTGGTAAATTTCATATATACAGATCACTCCTGTTGGTTTGCTGTCTCTAGAGAACCCTAACACAATACCACAGCCCTCTTGCCTTATGGTTTCTGCTGAGAAATACATACACAGTCTTATTGTGTTTCCTTTGTATGTGATAGATCACTTTCCTCTTGCTTCTTTCAGAATTCACTCATTGTCTTTGATATCTGACTATCTGATTAGTAACTGTCTTGGAGTAGGTCTATGCAAATGTGTTCTGTTTAGCATATGCTGCTTTCTTGAATCTATAATTTAATGTCTTTCATAAAAGATGGAAATTTTTCTGTGATTATTTACTCCATTTTTCTTTCTGTCCCTTCCCTTCTCTTCTCTGTCTGGAACACCTATAACATGCATATTCATGAGTTTCATGCTGTCATTCAATTCCCTGACACCTTGCTTATATATTTTTCATTCATTTCCATATCTGTTCTTTTGTGTATGGGATTTCAGTTGTCCTATATTTTCAGTTATACTTTCTCCTGTATCTTCAAATTTGCTGTTGCAAGTCTCCATTGTGTTTTTCATTACTTCTATTGTGCCTTTCATTTCCATAAGTTCTGCCATTTGTTTTTCAAGACGTTGAGCCACTTCGTTAGGGTACTCCAGAGAAACAGAACTAGCAGAAGATATCTGCAAATATAAAATTTATAAAAATGTCTCATGTAACTATGGGAATGTAAAGTCCAAGGTCTGCTGGGCAGGCCAAAAGCTGATAACTCCTATGAAGTTCCTCCAGAAACTCTCAGAATAGGCTGGCTGGACAACTGTGAGAATGGAAGAGTTCAAAATCTGTAAGGTAGCTATGAAGTTGGCAACTCCAATGAAGCTGGCAGCTCCAAAGGGTCTGGATAAATTCCAAAGGAGAGGCTTGCCAGTTGAAGCAAGAAGTGACTGTCTCTTCTGAATCTTCCTTAAAAGCCTTCTGGTGATTATATTAAATGTCACTCATTGCAGAAGACTCTCCCCTTAGCTGATTACAAATGCAATCAGCTGTGAATACAGCTGATGCAATCATGATTTAAGTCCATGCAGCAGACAGGCCAGCACTTGCCCAACCTGACAACTGGGCACCATGACCTGGCCAAGTTGACATATGAACATGACCATGACAGTCCACCCCTTATCAGCTTGGTAGCTGTACCCATAACCTTAAAGCGTACTTAATCTCTAATGAGAAAACGCATTTTTCCCCTTGTCTAGCAGTACTCAAGTCTCCTGCATACAAATGGAAATGCATTAAAAATCCCTAGAATAGGGTACAAGTCCTCAAGTAATATTCAATCTTAAACTTGATATCTTACAACTTAAATACCATAACATGAACAAAACAGTGTTACAGTCCTCATTTCTATAGCTGATCATGTGGTCATAATTCAAATTATAAGGTCATAAATTTCTATTCTTTAAACCAACCCATTTCATGGTATCTGCTATGAGCAATCTAGGAAACTAAAATGTGTCCTTTTTTCATTTTTAATTTTTACAAACAAATACTTCCCCTTCTCAGCTCCTCACCTTCTTGTAATCTCTAATTTGCTTTCTTATCTTTGCTATTTCTAGCCATCTCTTATAAATCACATGGTAGAGTTTTGGTCCTTTGTGCTCATTTTGTCAAATATGTTTTCAAGGTTCTTCCATGTTGTAGCATGTCTCATAAGTTCATTCTTTCCTATGCCTGAATGTTAGTCCATTGTGTACTAGTACCTTTTTGTTTATCATTCATTTGTTGATGTACATGGGTTGTTTCCAGATTTTGGCTAGTGCAAATAATATTGTTATAAACACTGGTGTACAATTATATGTTTGAGATTCTGTTTTCATTCCCTTTGGGTGGGATATACCCAGAAGTGTGAACACAGAGTCATATGGTAGGTCTATATCTAGCTTTTGAGAAACTGTCTTATTGCTTTCACTAGTGACTTCACCATTTTTTTCATTTTCAGCAACAAGCTCTAGAGTTCCAACTTCTGCATCCTTCCCAACACTTGTTACTTTCTGTTTTTTCAATAATAGCGATCCTGGTAGGCATTAGCTAGTATTGTGGTTTTGATTTTCATTTGTGGTTTTGATTTTCATTTATTTAATGTTTAGTGATGCTGAGCATATTTTCATTTGTTTATTGGTCATTGCATATCTCCTATGAGATGCACAAAACACAGGATTCCCATACACCATACTAACACTTGCATTGGTGTGGAACTTTTGTTACAATTGATTAAAACACATATTTATAATCATAATATTAACTATAGTCCACAGTTTGACATAGGGTTCATTGTGCATTGTTGTTCTGTGGACTTTTTTTTTTCAGTTAGCATATATATAATCTAACATTTCTCCTTTCAGTCACATTCAGATATATATTCTGGTTCTGTTAATTGCAGTCAGAATGTTGTGCTACCATCACAACCCTCCATTACCAAAATGTTTCCAAAGAGGAAATTTCCATTATTCCAAAGAGGAACCCAGTATATTTTAAGCCTTAACTTCTCATTTCCTAACCCTAGTCCATCTCCTGGTTACCTATATTCTAGATTCTGGTTCTAAGTGTTTGTTTTTTCTACTCATTCAAATCACTGAGATCACACAATATTTATCTTTCTGTGGCTAGCTCACTTCATTAAATATTATGTCTTCAAGGCTTATCTATATTGTTGCATATCTCAGAACTTCATTCCTTTTTATGGCAGAATAATATTCCATTGTATATGTACATCATATTTTATTTATCTATTCATTTGTTGATGGATACTTGAGTATGTCCATCTTTTGGCAATTGTGAATAATGCTGCTGGTATACGATGTGTAAATATCTGTTCAAGTCCCTACTTTCAATTCTTTTGAATATATGCTGAGTAGCAGAATTTCCTGGTCATTTAGCTCTAGCTTTAGCTTCCTGAAGATCTGCTAAACTGTCTTACATAGGGGTGCCCCATTTTTCATTATTATCAGCAGTGAATGAGTGTTCATATTTTTCTGCATTCTCTCCAACGCCTATTTTCTCTTGTTGTTCTTGTCTTTTTAATAGCAACCATCTTAATGGGGGTGAAATGGTTTCTGGTTGTAGTTTTGATTTGCATTTCCCAGATGACCAATTTTAATTGGGCTGTTTGTCATTTTGTTTTTGCATTGTAAAAGTTCTTTATATGTTCTAGAGAGTCAGGCCTCATCTGATATATGCTTGTAAATGGTTTTTCCCATACTATAGGTTGTCTTTTCACTTACCTGGTAATTTCCTTTGATGCACCAAAGTTATGATGCAATCAAACTTATCTATTGCTTCTTTTGCTCATTGTGCCTTATGTCATGTGTACGAACCATATGTGTCTTTTCGAATTAGAAAGAATATACAAACAGATATCAAAAAGAAAAATGAAGGATGACTCAGTCCTTTGCAAACAACTTTATATCATTAAGGGCTCAATGTTGAACACTTTGGCATCCAGACTGAATTTATAAGGATATTTTAATTATATTTAGGTGTGTGCTGGTTTGAAGTGATGCTTGCAACCTAGAAAAGCCATGTTTTAATCTAAATCCCATTTCACAAAGGCAAAATAATCCCTATTCAATACTGTATGTTTGAAACTGTAATCAGATCATCTCCCTGGAGTGTCATTTAATCAAGAATGGTTGTTAAGCTGGATTAGGTAATGACATGTCTCCAACCATTTGGGTGGGTCTTGATAAGTTTCTAGAGTCCTATAAAAGAGGAAATATTTTGGAGAATGAAGGAGATTAGGAGAGAGAAGGGAATACTGCAGCACCACAAAGCAAAAAGTCCACAAGCCAGCAGCCTTTGGAGATGAAGAAGGAAACTGCCTCCCGGGGAACTTCAAGAAACTGGAAGTTAGGAGAGAAACCTAGCAGATGATGCCATATTCGCCATGTGCCCTTCCACTTGAGAGGGAAACCCTCAACTTCATCGGCCTTCTTGAATCAAGGTATCTTTACCTGGATGCCTTAGATTGGACATTTCTATAGACTTGCTTTAACTGGGACATTATCTCAGCCTTAGAACTGTAAACTAGCAACCTATTAAATCCCCCTTTTTAAAAGTCATTCTGTTTCTGGTATATTGCATTCTGGCAGCTAGCAAACTAGAACAAGGTGTCTGAGAAAAAAATAACAGGAAGTTGATAACACATTGCTTTAGTTTTCTTAGGCTGCTGAATGCAATATACCATGAAAATGTCCAAATCAAGGTATTATGAAGACAATGTTTTCTTTCTGAAGCCTGTCTGTCCATGACCCTGGTCTCCTCTGCCACAAGATAAGGCACATGGTGGAGTCTGCTGTTCTCTCCTTATTCTTCCAGTCTCATTACTTTTAACTTATTTCTTCCATGGCTTTTTCTCTTACATTTCAGGGTGTAAGTTAGTGACCTGGGAGGATCTTCTGTACCACATAGGGAGGCAAAAGCTGGTTGCAAAAGCTGAGAAACTGAGAAGCAGAGAACCGGAGACTATCTGGCTGGTGCAAACAGCCTAACGTGGAAGCCCAGAGGCCTCAGTAGTGCACTGACAGGGAGTATGGGAATAAGAAGTAAATCAAGCTGTGTTTCTTGCAGGTGCTACCCTCACCTTTGCAGCCCTGTGACCTGTAACTCACCCCACACTCCAGGTTCCACACCATGAAACACTGTCACCCGCCCCACCTCCCCATGCTACAAATGCCCCACCTGGCCAAACCCCCACGTGTGCACCCTCCCCACACCACCACCCCAAGCATGTTCAACCCCAACCAAAACCATTCCAGCCAATCCTAAAGAACACCTGGAGCAATATATAATATTCTACAAAAATTCCATGTACTAGGGTAACTTTTCAGAAACCTACAAACTCCAGATGGGTCCCTGGACCAAATGAGTCCTGAAACCTATAAGGCCCAGCCTCTCCAAAACATCAGCTAGTTCCATCTCCATACCCTTATTATTGATAACCTCTTTTAGCATGAAAAAGTTAGAATAACCATAGTCCAAACACCCCTAAAGACAGAGATAGAAAGATCAAATGTGATGATGGTGTTATACAGAGAAGGAAGGGTTTAACAAAAGAATGTGATTGCTGAATCATTAAATCAATACTTCTTTTAGGCTCCTGTATCTTAGAGCAACTAGAAGTAAAATCCTAAAATTATGAAATCGTAGCCCATACAAAACTCTGAAATCTGGTCTATGACTAGTTTTGCTATTCTTTGAAATTTATTGCTTTTATATATATATGTTATTTTTCACACACATATACACAAAAAGTCGATTGTGATGATTAAAAATAAATTATTCCTTCTAGCCTCCTATATTCTGGATCAGCAAGAAGTTAAAATCTGAGATGATGGTATGATAACCCATGAGAAATTCTGGGATCTGTCCTGTAACTACTTGTTGAAGAGTGCTTTGAAAATGATTGTTTTTTTTCTTTCTTTGCTTTGTATATATGTTATATTACACAATAAAGAAAAAGTTTAAAATAAATAAAATAAATGATATATCCACTTACATAAGAATCTTTCAGTCCAAAAAGATAAGATGGGTTCATTCATTTTTTAAAATGCAACTCAGTGAACTAAGAAGAACAATTACCTTTCAGGGGAATTTTATAATCAATCCTTAAACTTATGTAGTTTTCATCTCAAAATACAAACTAAATCAAAAGACCCCAATCAATGTTAAAAAACTAAACCAAGAAAACATTTGAAAATGATAACTTTATACATTCAATAGAAACCTTAAGGGCAGCATATATTGTTATGAATTCATTGAACTACTTGTTGTTAGATGTTAAGCGGAATTATTTCTGCTCTGTTAGCATTTAAAGGTGACTAAACTTCCCCATCTCAAAACAATAAAATAAGACATGCTTGTTTGGTGAGAGATACTGGCTTCAAAATGATACTGTAAGATAGACATTATCAGAAAAATTATTCAACAGAGCTGTTGTATCTTACTTGTTTTCTCAGGAATTTAACAAGAAAGGAGTTTTAGAAAATACTTATTTTTTGGAAAATATTATATTAAATTTTTTCCCTACATTTGTAATTATTTATATTTTAATACAGACATCAGGTTTGTTTTATATTTGACTAAACATTAATCCTTACATCATTGTTAATCATTTACAATGGTCTTTTAGGAGAATCAACAATATAATAATATGTATACATTAAAGTAGATGATTAGTCTCAGAAAATATATTGATACAAACTTTCATTTCAGTCACCAATTATAGATTGAAAATAGTAATGAGTTGAAAACCCCACATCAGTGTAACTCACCCTAAAGTGGAAATCGTTATTTTTGCAGCATCATGTCCATCAGCCAAGAGGTCAAAATATCTGAAAAATTTCACCATGTGGTATTTTTGCTATACATTTTTTCTTAAAAATAATGTATTCAACAGATATTTAAGGAGCACATTCAACATGCTAGGCACTTTTATGATGATTTAACGGTGAATAATTCTGATAGAATATTTCCCATCTATAAACCAATAAATGGGTCATTATATAATGCATCAGGTAATGAAAAGTCCTATGGAGAAAAAAAGGCCCAAGAGGAGTGAAGTGTTATTGAGATTTAAAAAAAAATACCAGCAGGAAAGCCCAAATGATAAGCTAGTAGTTAAGCAGACACCTGAAGGATATATGGGAAAGCATGTGGAAATCTGGAGGAAGAGTACTTCAAACAAAGAGGCCCAGAGGAAACATGTTAGGAATGAGGGCAGCGAGGAATGAGGGAAGGAGTGGTGGTTACATCATGCAGAGATTGTAGGCCACCCATGCCCTGAGTGAAGGGGGTTTTCAGTGAGGAATGATATGCACAGACTTAGAAGGATCTAAGTCTTAGCTGACTTAGCAGCACCTTAGCTGCTCAATGGAACTATGAAGAACAGATCGGGACTCCGGGAGACTGATTAGGAGAAAATAAGACAAAGACATTATGTTTGAAACAACTCTCATTGATGTCATCCAGGAACTACCCAACTTCTTGATTATAGAGAAGTATGGAAAATTTATTTTTACCCATTGTGGTGACAGTCCTTCAATTTCAAAGAAAAGACTTCAGTTCTTATAGTCATGCCTTCTAGCATGACACATCTTCCACAACCTTTCCCTGAACCAGGTGGAGAAAGTAAAGAAAGAGTTGCAGTGAGCAAGCCCATCTCGATTCTTCAGACTACTCCAGTGTTGGCCTTAGAAGGATATGAAGAAAGGAAGAGAGATAAGAAAAGTGGTTGTCTATATATATTCAAAGCGAGAGTGACAGTAGCCAATTGATTTCTGAGTCTATTAACACTCATACCTATCTAGACTAGGGCAAATGTTCTTTAATTCAGTATTGCCTATAACCCATTTAGCCACAAAACTTCTTTTATGCTTAAGCTTGATGCACATGCTGTACAAAAAAAATTGGAGATTATCCTTTTATATAAATCAAATACTGATGGCTTTACTATATTATTAGATGCAACTGCTTCTTTTATTTGAAACATGAATATATATCAAGAAAACCCAAAGATAAAGTGCAGAGCACTATTTATTGACCATATTTCAATTACTGCTCATTTTTCTCCTGTCTTTTTAAAATTGTCACAAAGCTAAACAATGTTCTCACTGAAGCAGAAGCTATCAGCCTGTCTCTCGGCTTTCTAACCTTCCCATATTCTGTGACCCTTGTTTTCATTGACCCTCTATCCTCAGTACCTTATTGATAATGAAGCTGCTGACTGATAAAATAAATGAATATTTTTGTTCCTCATTTTTCCCAAGAGTAAATAAGCAAATATCTGTGCTTTATTCTAAATCAATTAAACTTTCCACTTTCCAGTAAAGGTAGAAAAGATCAAGCTCCTTTGAATAAGGCCTAATTGACATTTTCTTGCTGAATAAGGGAGTATCAAATGTTAAAAAATGAATTTTTGTAAATAGTGGGATGAGTGACTATAAACAATATCAATTGTTTTACTCAAGAAATTACAATGACATTTTAATAACTATCTCCTTTCTCCTATTAGAGGAGTTAAACCAGTAGTAGTATTTTTAGAAAAATAAAATATATACATTTTTAAACTATATGAAACTAAATAGTCATAAATGTTCAACCCTTTAAAATATTTATTTTAAATATAGGATAACCATAGTTATATCAGATATTAGCCTTATGAAGATAAATCTTAGGTGGCAAGGCTGGGTAAAAATAAGTCACATTAAAACGAGGTTCTCTGAATAGAAAAAAAAACTGACATTTATCTAATTGGAGAAATTAAGTGATTTGAATTTGTTATGAGTCTTATAGAAATGTAAAAATGTATCTTCAGGTATTAGTAATCTAACCTTCTAATCAAGTATTATCTAATAAATATTTTAATCAGTAGATAGAAACAAATCTGACGGCTGCAGCAGTCACTTTTGTAAATGAATGACTCTAAAATGCTTGAAGTATTTCTTAACTATTTTGAATCTCAATCCACTTAATAATGTCTAAAATACACATTTTTTAGCCAATTCTATTTGATAAAATTTTCTTTAAAAACATATCCTCTTCAGTTCCTGGTGCCTGCCCATGTTAAAAACAAAAAACAAAAAACACATTCTCAAGAGATAAGAATAGGCTCAGCTAGCTTTTCTTGTTTTGTGACTCTTGGGCTCCCTTTGGTTAATATAAAATATTAAAATAAATAAATATATATGTTTTATGCATCCTAAGATATTTTTGTGCCCCTCTTGCCCACTTTTATCTAGCCATTTTGTTTCCTTTGCTTCTAGTATTTCTGTGCTTTTAAATATAGGTTCCATTCAGCAAATCTTCCTCCTGCAGTACTTTGTCTTAGAAGAAAGTCTACTATTTAATTCTGAAAGTTCAATGGTCCTAGACCACATCCACCCTCTCTGCAGTCCTCTCAAATGCAAGCAAAAGGGGCCTGAGAAACTCCATCTCATTTTCATCTTTTCCTGAAATTCCCTCAAGTACAGAATCCTTCGATTTATTCATTAGTGCCTTTGGAAACTTGATTTCGTAGAACTCCAGCTCTCAGACTCAACAGATGATCAGTGGCCACCCTCTGCTCTCTCCACATGGTTGGTGACAACACATGGGTTTTTCAGTGTTCCTTAACATGTCTATTCATATCTGGGGGCTTGTGGAGACATCTCCTCATTTTACTCCAGATGTAGATGTGTTTTGTTCTGTTTTGTTTTTCTGACCTGGTTGTTACATGTAGCATATTCTATTTTTCAAAAATAGTCACAACAACACACCCATTCCATGTGAAATCCTATCACTTTGCGGCTGTTAAGGAAGTCCGGGAACACTCATCAGCCATCTCCCCAGCCCTCACCTAACTCTGTGTTTTTTTTGTAGTATGCAGATATTTCACTGTTTCTATTCTGCAGCCCAAAGCATACAACTTTAGGTCTACTGTCATGGATATACCTTGAACCCGAAACTGGTTGTCAGGGAGAAAACGCTACACAAAGGTTTCTTAATACATGTTTTTTTTTATTCGCTCAGCAGTGGAACTTCTTCCCTCTTGGGGATAAGCACCCACTCTAGGACATTACTTGTGTCTGTCCTTTGACACAAAGTGGAGCATTGGGTGCTGCCATCTACCACTCTGATGTGAGCAGCTGGCCTCCCTGGGAGACCGGCTGGGATGGGATCGTTTCTCCTGCTCATTTAGACTCTCTGTGCTGTCTAATTAATAAAGCCGCCATCTGCTAAAAGTCTTTGCTGTGCCTAAGGCTGTCTTCCCATGACACACCATATAGCGACTTGCTTCACAGCCACCCAACAAAAGGTGGAGTGTATTATATCCCTGCCTCTCCTTTTGAACTTGAGTGGGATTTTCATGACTTTCATAAAGAATAGAAAATGATCTGAATAGTTCTGGGTGACTTTCAAGTCATGATCATAGCAGGCGGCCCTGGCGCCGAGCGGCTTCAGCCCCGGGTCGGTGTAGGCAGGGTCTCTGGGCCTCTAAGAGGCAGGGGCGAGGGGTCCTGCCCTCTGCATAGCTTCGTGTCCCACTCCTCTCGCCCTCCATGGCGCTGTGATGTGATCCCGGGAAATTCCTGGGGAAAGGCCAACCCCTGCCCCTCTTCCTGCATCCCTGAGCTTTGGTGCCCACCCCGTCGCCACGTCTTCTTCTCCCACCACGTTTTCTTCTCCCGCCACCATCAGCTGTTCATACTCTGGCTCCGCTCCCAGACAGCCTCACCAGGCATCAGGACCGTCCCCTGAACCTGTCTAGGTAATAAGAAAACCCAACTCTGTTCCCGGCTGCAACTCCCTTACCCAGCCGAACTGGTGATGAGGAAGAGGCGGTTGTGAGCAGCATCTGGAGAAGCCTGGAGTAGGCGGGGAGGAGAAAAGTGGAGAAAAGAGGTCCAAGGTGAGGCGGTGCTTCCCTCGGGATTCTAAGGCTAAAACGTGACTCACAGAGTCTTAAAAATGCATTTTTATACTATTCTTTTTTAATCTTGTTGGAGGGTTTTGTAAACATTTGTCCTAAATGAGTTCACAGTATATTATAGTATATTAGTATATTATATCACAGTATATTATAGTCCTTATTTAAATGAATACAATACCACTAGAACAGTTAGATATATTTAAAGAAAACCATTACTACTAATTGTAAAACATTCTAATCCCATTTAGAAGTATGTGAATATGAAAAATATCAAAATATAGCTGTTAGAATGATTGTTTTTCATTAAAAGGTCATGAAACTTCCTGCTGATACTGAAACTGCTACAGAATGATCAGCAATTTTCTCAAATTGCTAAATATTATTAGAAGTGATTCATACTGTGACAAATACTTTGTATTAAGAAGATCTTTAGAGAAAACAGGAAAATGGACTGCAGATTCATATAAATTTGTATACCTCTGGCCATGCAATTGTGTTTTTTTTTAACTGCAAAACCAGATTAAGCAATTAAGTATTCAGTGAAATTGGGCAAAGAGTTATTTTGTAAGTTATGATTGTTATATGTTCGCACGTGGGACACTTTTTAAGGTTTCAAGACTTTTAATTTCTCACAGAACTATTATGAAAAGTTTCTAATACTTGAATATTCAAGATGAGAACTATATGTCTCATCAATATTATAGTTCCATACATTTTATTGGATTTGTAGTTCTCTATCAGTGATTCTATTATTCAATTTTCTAATTCAATTCTGACTTTATAAATGATGTGAATAGATTTAATGTGATATAGCGTTTTTTTGTGAAATAGCATTCTAAGATAAATGAAATATTTTTTAAAATTCCCTTCATTGGAAAATTTGTAGGTAAAACAGAACAAAAATTTGAGAGTTTTATAGTTGGCAAAATTCTAATGGAAATAGTGTAATACATTAGTACAGTTGATACAAGTTATTTATTGAAAAAGCTTGGAAAATATGCTGGTTTGCATACAGATTGGCATATTCTTTGTTGCTAGATTTAAGGATGTATTTCATAGACACATGTTTAACAGCTCTGAGGAAGCTGATGAAATATAGAAGCAAAGTGTTATTATTTAATAAATAAACCAGGAGACAACATCAAGTTATCAGAAAGAGAAGGGAGTACATACATGCAAAGGCTCTAAGGGTTATACATGAATAGCGGATGGAAAAGTTGACATGTTCCAGTGTTATGTTTTGATTAGACAGAAGCATTTATATAGACTTTGAAGGGAGACTTCATTCACCACCGAGTCTGTGTAAGTAGTTAGTCTTAGGTAATAAAGATCTAATTGTAAACAACTATGTGATTAAAAGCTTGAACTATGGTGGTGAATTAAAGTAGACTCAGTTCTCAGTTTACATCCTTTTTTTTTTTTTAAATCATGTGTACACGTTTGCAAAATCTGTCATGGGGCAACAGTAGCTCAGTGACAGAGATCTCCCCTGTTATGCCGGAGACCCGGGTTCGTTTCCCAGTGCCTGCCTGTGCAAAAAAAAAAAAAAAAAAAAAACCACAATCTGCTCATGTCAGAATCTTTGTTAAATGTATTTTGAATTGTCAGCTTTATATCAACAAATATCTAAAGAAGAAAACTTTGAATCAATAGAACTAAACAAATATAAGTAATAAATACTGAAGGCTTATGTGCAGTTATGATTATTTCATCTTAAACATATGACTCAATGAAAAAGACCTAAAGCTCCATTTCTTGGTCATGTCCACTTTCATTTTTACCACATGACTTCCTTTAACATCTATTTATATCTCAGCTTTTAATATTTTTTAAAAATTTTCTCCACATGTAATTAGTCAAGAGAGTACAATTATCCTCCCAGTCACTGTACTTATGCCCTCAAATACATTACAAATGTTTTCTCAGACAGGACTTCTCAAGCTGATGGTTTGGGAATGGACTTATCTGTTTATTAACGGCATTTCCTAATTTCCATAAGAATAGTAATAATCTTTACTGCGTGTTTCAAATTCAATAAGTGTGTCAGTATGAATACTTGGATAGTGGAATAGGGTCTTTTAATCTAAGGGCTTGTTCTCTAATTACAGTTGCCCTAAATTTGTTTACTTAGAGCACTTTTTTATTGATTTTCTTTATTAAATGAAGGTCTTTATCTTGTGTTTTAAGTTTTATTCTAGATCTAAAATTCTGAGTGGTCCAATATCAGTTTTTATAATGGCTCTTGCAAACCCTTATACAAAATTTGTCTCCAGCAAATTTTGAGACTCGTATAAAAGCCAAAGATGCTTCCTTGTTTATTAAAAAACATATAACAGATATATTAAAGTGTTTCTACAAATGGATTTTACCTAAATATCAGCATTATATAAACCCTCAGAGGCTCTTAAACATTACATTATCAAAGATTCTTGACTACTTCTTTGTTCAGAAGACAGTACTTCTCTTCAAACACTTTTCTTGGGCATTATTTAGATACTTTATAAAAGAAAACAAGACAGAGGACACTGTTAGCTGAATTGCACCAGAGCTACTACATGATTATGTAATAACCCAAAATTCAGAAAAGGATGATTTTCAGCACAAAAATATGTTTTTTCATTAAATTAATATTTTGTTTAATAATGAAAACTGAATCAAATATAATGTTTAATTCTTCATTTTTAATAAGAATGCATCCTTGAAAATACAATTAAAACCTTTTTCTAAACCAATATGTTAGTTCACAGATCTTTAATTTTTACCTAATGACAAGCTCACTGAATTGATTTGTATCCACTCTGGTTATCCGGTTATGTGGCTATAGACACTCAATTTTTATCCTATAATAGAATAGTCACAAACTTAATGAAATGTTAGTGTATTTAAGAATCTACATTGTATTTCTATATTCCTATAAAAGAAACTGGTTCTATATGCAGAGTATACAAACTGTCTGAGATAACATAGGTGTCAGGTTGAATTGTGAAAAGATAAACCTCTCAGATTTCCTACCAGCTAAATGATTCCAAATAGTTTTCTTAAACTTTGCTAAGAAGAAGAATCACCTAGTAATTTATAATACTAATGGC
The DNA here is from genome assembly GCA_004026745.1 of Myrmecophaga tridactyla. Classification (NCBI taxonomy): domain Eukaryota; kingdom Metazoa; phylum Chordata; class Mammalia; order Pilosa; family Myrmecophagidae; genus Myrmecophaga; species Myrmecophaga tridactyla. The sequence continues at coordinate 18,499 of PVIY010004249.1, forward strand.
TAGGCTTAGCTCTAAGATTCTAATTCAGTAGATACATTTTAAATTAGCATTCTGAGTGATATAGGTGGTCCTTGGGCCATACATTTACAAACATTCTGGGAAGTATTAATCTGTGCTTTATGCTTTTAAAAGTATGGTCAGAATCACATTTTATATGTACTAGTTAGGCATTAATTGTCTTTAGTTTGCACTTCCAAATTGCCTGATATCTTTAGTCAGAAATTAAAATAGATTTTGATTAAAATAAGTATTAAATAACTTGAAATATCTTATGCTTATGTCCTGATATGTTTCGCCAATCAACTTTTTAAAAGTCACTTTCCAAATTTTATTGACTTAAGGAAATACAGTCTTGTAAGGGAAGGGGATAAAATTCCCAGTAAAGATTGTTTCAATGTTAAAGCTGTCAGGGAAACATAAGGGGAATCAGAGAATTTAATTAATTAATGCTTACAACTGGGATCAAATTGTGTAGGTCAGCTGCTCCAAATATTTAGAGTTGATGAGAAATTAAGGCTATCAATAAATGAAGAGTGAGTGACATCAGATTAATGATGACTTTAAAGCTTCTGGGGTATTAAACTCATCAGTTGAGTTTATCCTTAATAAGAAAAGCAGCAAAGAGGAATCCATGCAATTGGAAGTGGCATACATGCAGTAAAACTGACTATTAACAAAAACAGACATGGGGTATTTTATTAGGATGTAGTCACCTTAAGAGATAAATTTTTAAAAGTTCTATAAGAAACAATTTTTGATAAAGCTACTCATGTCACAAAGTAAACACATATAGCCATGTTTAAAATATTTTAGGAATCCTCATTATGGTCCCTAAGTTTTAGAAAATTATCAGAAATTTGGGAAAGAAAGCAGACATGAAACAAGAGAATTACTTAATACTAACTTAATTAAAGAGAACACTTGGACTAAATAGACACTAACAATTAAAGTTGTTACAGATAAGAATTATGATTAAATTTAAATTCTGTGAAATTTTACCACATCAGTCTCATCTCTCACTACCATCCCTCCTGACTTCCCTCACCCCTATAGACATTGCTCCAAGAAGTTTAATCATTCATTTCCTCAAACTGACTTATATTGTCTGAACATCTTTCCCCTTTTTTTCTTATCATCTAGCTAAATCCTACTAGATCTTTGGTTCTTAGTTTAGGTGGCAAGTCCTTTCAGCAGACTTCCCTGACTTTCTTTCTGGGTTAAGAATATTTCTATTTGTTTCCACACCACTATGTGTGTCCTATCATAGGCTTTATATTGCCTTAGATGTTTATTCCACTGGATTCTTGGAGGATAAGGACCTGGTTCTCTTATGTACCATTTTATCTCCCAGAATCTAGCAGAATACTCAGTAAACATTTACTGAGTGAATGAATGGTCTTGATAGTCTATTATGCTTCCTTTCTTGGTATATTAAAGAATAATATTCATGAATTGATACATCTACAACTCCTAGAATGCTTATTAGAATGCGTGCTGGTTTGAAACTGCTTTGAACCCCCCCAAATACATGTTCTTTTAATCCAATCTTATGGAGGCCAACTTATTGCTTTGCTGGGACATTTTAATTAGATTGTTTCCATAGAGATATGGCCCCACCCATTCAAGGTGGGCCTTACTCCTTTTACTGGAGCCCTGTGTGAAGACAATAAAAGGCAGAAAATATAGAGAAAGCTCAGAGCAGCCACAGAGGGCAGAGAGATGAAACCAAAAGACACTGATGTCTGGAGATGGAGAAGGAAATGCCCCAGGAGAAGTTAGAAGTTGAGAGAGCTGTTTGAAACCAGAAGCTGGGAGTGAAAACAGCAGATATTCACTATGTGCCTTCCCATGTGACAGAGAAACCCCAGACACAATCAGCCTTTCTTAAGTGAATGTCTCCTCTCATTGATGCCTTAATTTGGACACTTTTGTGGCCTTAGAATTGAAACTTAATAAACTGTAACTTAATAAATCCCCCATCTATTTCTGGTATATTGCGTTCCATTAGCTTTAGCAAACCGAAATAGATTTTGGTACCAGAGAAGTAAAGTACTGTGGTTTACAAATACCAATTATGTTGGAACAGCCTTTTATATGAATAAGGGAAAGATTCTGGAAGAACTGAGGAGCTTGATCCAGAAAGCCTAGATTGCTTTGAAAACACTCTTGTTAGAAACAAAGACAAGTAAAGATACTTCAATGAGGCCTCAGAGAGAAATGATGAATATGTCATTGCAAACTGGAAGAAAGGCCACCCTTGTGTTTAAAGGGTTTAAAGGCAGTGAATTTGGCAAAATTGAGTCTTGGTATTGGATTGAAAGCAGAATTTCAAAGCAACAAGCTCAGATATCTAAGTTAGGAAATTTCCAAACTAAATGTGGAAAATGAAGCTTAGTTTCTCCTTGCAGCTTCTAGAAAAATGGAAGAGGAAAAAGATAAGCTGAGAAATGAACTCTTGGGTACAAAGAAACCAGAAATTGATGGTCTGGAAAATTCTGGTCTTCCAGAAAATGAGACCCCGGAGAATAGTTGCCCATGTGAGGATTTAACCATATATGGAATGATTCAGCCATTTCAGAAAAATCCAGGATTGGAGATACAGTTATTGAGAAAAGATTTGTTGAAAGTCCTATTGTCTGATGGTTGTGACCCCCTGTATACTGCATGGAAAACCAAAAAGAGTGTTGTGAGATTTGTGTGAGCATGACCACTGCCAGTCTGGGCTAAAAGGGACAGAGAAGGGATGGATTGAAGGAAAAATGTTCAAAGACAAACCATCAAAGCTAAGGTCTGAGCCAGAAAGTTTTGGGCCAGTAGAGCAGATCCATCTATGCATGTGAGAGGGTGAGTTTGTCCCAAAGGCAGGGGAGGGGCAGAAAAGTGTTGCCACCTCAGGCCTCAGAGAGGGTGGAGCATGTTCCCCAGAGATTGGGGAGAGCCTAGCTGCCACCCGCCTGTTCTAAAAGGGTTGGCTGTATGCCCTGGAGATGTCAGAGAGTCCAGGTGCTTCCCAGTAGCTTGGAGAGGGTAAAACTGAGAACAAGATGCTCTCTCCAAAGCTCCCCAGAATGGCAACCCTTCATCCCAGTGTTTGGAGAGAGATGGGCTGCTGCCTAAACCCCTGGAAAGGGTTGAAATTCTGCTTTCAAGCCTCAAGGATGAAATGTCATTCTAAAAAAGACTTGTAGACTTTGAAACTTAATGGAGTTTGCCCTGCACATTTTTGGAATTGCTTGGGTCAGGAAACCCATTTTCCTTTTGATTTCTCTCCATGGCAATGCGAATATTTATTTCCTTAGTATATTGGCAGCTGATAAGGTGTTCTAATTTTCACAGGTACCCAGCCAGAGGATAATTTTGCCATAGGAGGGATTGCATCTGTAGCAGATTCTTATACAGCTCAAATAAGAATTTAGTAGATTGCCCATCTATTTTACTTTTAGGTATCCCATGATCTACCAGTCAACACCATAAGTCTCTGTGGGTCAGTTTATTTTGACTGCTGCTTTAAGTCTGCTGTCTAATATGGTAGCCATATGCCCACCTTATCTATGGAGATTAACTATTACCATGTGGCTTCTTCCTATTCATGATCTGATCATCCCCATTGTGTTTAAGGGTTTAACCCAGTGACAGCATTTCCCACAGTAATATCTGACCTATAAAGTAGGGTGACTATAGAGCTTTTCAGAGACAATGGAGCTAGTCTCATAAATTTATATTTCAAAGTTCTGGTAAAAGGTGTGTCTTCTGGACATTCCTGTGGTGTTTGAGTAGGTTTTCCATGATATATCCACCCTAACATTTCAATCTCTATAATCCTTTGGATCCCCTCATCTACATAATACCAAAGCAGTTCTGGCATTTTGACCTCAGGTAATGTTGGCCACCTTTTGATCCATGTTTCAGCCAATTGCCCAAAGAAACTAAAAATGTCCTTTCTAACCCTTCAAGCTACAACATTGAATGCAGAGTCTCTGCTTACTATGCCCATATCAATAAATTCAGCTTGTTCCAAATTTGTATTCCTTCGCTATTATCCTAAGCCTTTAATATTCATTACTACACATATTTCCCTGATTTCTGTCTATATGAATTAAAAAATTCATGCATTTCTTTTAGACTATAGTGTACCTCCTCATTGGTCTCAACTTGTACCTTACCTTTTAGGGCCTGTTGTACATTAGTTTAGTTATAGGTCTTGAAGAAAATAGGGGTGGTGGATGTAGGTCATGCAAATAATTAGAAGTGTCTTTCAAGTCAATTACCTCAGAACATTCTCTTACCATTTCACCTGGTGAATCAGGATTAATATCTCCAAACAGAGGCATGAGGGCTGTTTTCCCAGGAGAGGTGGTTACTAGGTTTAATATTGAAAGGTGACTCTCTTTAGGTGGAGGCTGGATGGCTGACTCCTCAAGGTGACCTGGAGGTTGGAAAGCTGATTCCTCAAAGTAGGCTGGAGATTGGATGGTTGTTTCCTCCAGGTAGGCTGTTGGTGGGGGTCACTGTTTCCTCAGGGAAGACCATTACAACTTTATCTAGCAAAGGTGCAACAGAATCCAAGGTTCCAATGTCCCACTGACATCATTATCAAGACATATGTCCCCATCCCAAATTTTAGGATCTCATTCTTTTTCAATCAAAGCCCTTACTTTAACAATAGACATCTTGCAAGGTTGAGAATTTGGTTTTCATTGTAAATCTGTTACACACACAATAGGACTCTGTTTCTGGTTTTCAGAGACCTCAAGGCTATGATCACAGAAGAAAAGATTTTCTTTCAGGGAATACATATAAATCTTTGCATTTTTTATACAGCACTTACGTTATAAATTTGAAGCCTTCAGCTCATTCCTTTCTTTTGTAACTCTATCCAGCATATCTAGGAGTGACCAACTAACATCAGTATAACTCTTAATTTCATGAAATCGTTAAGTTGTCAAAAATACACTCACCCAGAGGCTTGCCTCATACAAGAGTATGATTAGAAGAATCAAATGGTGATATTTTGCTTATCTGTAATGCCAACTCATGCCATGAACTGTCAGTGTGGCCTTGATTATCAAAAAATAAAGTCATTAGTGCCTTTGAATCTAATCAGAGTAGAAAACCACTGAGAAATCCCATTTTTAAGATTCTGTTTCTGAAGAAACATTCCCAGTACAAAGCTGTATTAGTCTGGTAGTATCTCTAGGGAAACAGAACCAATGGGAGATATCTCATGCAACTGTGAGAATGCACAAATCCAAATTTCAAAGGGCATGCAAAAGGCTGGCAACAATGATGAAAGTGTTTGATGAGTTTTGCATGAGAAGCTGTCTGGCTGAAGTAGATACAAACATTCTGTCCTTTGGCTGCTAAAATCATCACCACTCCCTTAAAAGTCTTCAGCTGATTGGGTTAAATAGTGTTGACTGGATTCTCTCACTGCAGAAGACACTACCCCTTGTTGATCATGGATGTAATCAGCCATAGATGAATCAACTGACTGATGATATAATAAACCAGCCCTCTGATTCTTTAAGGAGTCATGAAATGTCCTTGCAGTAACTGTTTGGCCAGTGCTTTATGGACCAAACAACTGGGCACCATCTCCTGGCCAAGTTGACACATGACTCTAACCATGAGAGTATGCTCTCCTTATTTCTTAACACCTGTTGCTGAACAGTTTCACCAAACAAAGCCCATGGACCACTATATTGTATTAATTTGCACCACCTCCCCCCAAAAAAGATATGTTGGAAATTGGAAACCCAGAACCTGAGAATTTGACCTTGTTTGGAAATATTGCTGTTACAAATGGAATAAGTTAAATAAATACGAGGTGATACTTGGGTAGGGCAGTATGACTTTGTGTTCTTATAAGAATAAGAGAAAAGAAAGGAGGGGGAAGAATGCCATGTGATGATAAAGGCAGAGATTGAAGTGCTGCTGCTGCAAGCCAAGGGACACCATGGATTGATGGAAAGCAACAGAATCTGGGGGAGGCAAGGAAAGTTTTTTCCTTACAAGTTTCAGAGGGAATATGATCCTGTTGATGTCATGATTACTGATTTCAAGCTTCCAAAACTGTGACATAATACGTTTTGTTGTTTTGATAATTTGTGGTACTTTGTTACAGCAGCCCTAGAAAACTAATCTTACCATTTATATCAAAATCACCTGGGAAATTGTTAGAATATCTAAGTTCTTGGACCCAACCTAACAACTTCTGATATGGAATTTTCAAAAATTGAATCATAGGGTTTTTAAGCACTCTGAAATTAAGGAACACTGATGTGGTAAAAGCCTGTAGAGGTTGGGTTGTTTTATTCTTGAATACAGAATTTTAGCTACATTATTCTTCACAAAAGGGTGGGATACAGTATTCTTAAATCATAAGATCATAAATCAGTTTTCTATGGAAAATTAAGATGTAAATGAAAGTATTTTGCTCAGAAAAGGTACTTAATAAATTAACCAGCAAATTCTGTCCAGTTGCATAATGTAATATTCAGAAGGAAACAGAAACTGCAACGTGGAGCTAATTTAACATATATACTAATCTATGCAAACCTATTTGCATTTCCAGGCATGAAATACTGATTTTTCCACCAATCTGGATAGTTAATGGAATGAAATATTTGGCTAACAAATTAGTTTGGAAAGATAAACTATTATTAGCAACAGATCAAGTGTCACAGAACACTATGATGAGAAGTTATTATGTGTGAAACAGAACCTTAATTTTATGTTCCAGACTTGACACATATAACAATGCTTTCATCATTGACAAGAGAAGAAAACTATCCTTGCCTTCATCCTCCCTTCAAAACTACCAAAGGTTTGAAGTTTTTCTTTAAATAAAATTTTATTTCATCTGAGACATATAAAAGCAAGTCTTCAGAATTATTTCACAAGTTTTAACTGATGATCAGAGCAAGTTATTTGAAAGAGAAAACAGTTAAGTAAATATCCTTATAATCAGAATGTTTTACATGCTAGTGTCCTTTTTCATTCTCAAAAATGCCCTGATTTGAACAAGTTATATAGCAACTCTATCAGTCACATAACCAAAAAGATAAATGTATTGTGAAATTTATTATATGGAATGGGATGAGGGGTTGTGGGAAAGATGGCTGGCAAACCTGAATTCTCTAGTACAGGCAACAAGCTGGAAATTTTGGTAAAGGTGATGTTGAACTCTTGAGACAGAAATTCTTATGATCTCTGAAATCCTTAGCCCATGCTGTAAAATCCCTCAACAGATTGGTTGAGGCCACCCACATTACTGAGGGTAATTTTTTTTACTTAAGTTTCACCAATTGTCAATACTGATCCATCTATGAAATAGTCCACAGTTACAAGGGCAATATTTGACCAAGCAGCTAGACAGCATAATTTAGACAAGTTGACATATACAATTAACTATTGCAATACACAATTTTTAACCCCATAGGTAGGTGGCATAAACCCTATAATAGTTTTTAGAACGAAAATGGAATCTTTCATTGGTAAAGTTCTTGTCATACTAAATTTTTAAAACAAAAGCCTTGTGTTATTAAATAGCCAACGGAAATTATTTTTGACTATAATTACAGAAGGTATCTGGGAAAACAAGTAGCAGAAAATGTATACCATCTTATCTCAAAATGACCACCAACCCTACTCAAAATAACTTGGCATGCCCTTTGTCAACTCCCTTTCTTACTTGCCTCAGCTGCTCAAATTGTATCTGGAGCAGAATATAGACAATTAGATTAAATAGCAAATTTTTAACTTGTTCCCAAGTCAAAGTGAAATAACTTTTTACCTCAGCTCTTAATGCTATGGGAAATTTAAAAGTGGAGAAGAATGAAACAAACTAAGAAAAATAAATTCAAGTTGTGATAGAAATTTCCAGGTTACCCTCAATCCATTTGTTAAAGCCAGGGAGAGTATAAAATTTCTCTCATGGTAATCTAAGATGGTTACAGAGGCATTTGATATTTTGAAGATTGAATCTGTAGCTTCTGCTAACATTCAATGAAAGTCATCCATTAAGCACTTTGAGAGGCAACTGAAATGACCCCTTTGGAAAATTAGATTCTAGACTCTGCCAGATGAAGCTCAATATCTAAAAGTGTCATTTGAAATATCTTGATTTTGCTAAATAACAAAGCACAAGTAATTGACTTTCACTACAGCTGTGTATAAATATTGAAAATTAACCGCCAATAATTCTGCCATAATTGGCATTGGCCTAATAAGATTTAAACAGGTGTCACTTGTTTTATCTATTTGGAAAAAGAAATGTAATACTTGAAGATTTACTTTTTTACACTTCTGTTAAAAAAATGTTGAAACTGAAACAGAGCACTATTATTTACCAATTGCAAACTCACCTCATATTTATAGAACCCTTCTAATGTTCCTGCCATTTTTCTAGGTGCTATATATGTACTAACTCATTTAATCTTCAAAACACTAAGTATTATTCTGTCATACATTTTAAAATAAAGTAAACCGAGATAAAGAAGAGATTAAGTCAATTGCTCCAGATCAAACTATAGCCAGAGCTATAATTTTAGAACCAGAGTCTGTACACCTTAGCACTGTATTATATTGTTTTCCACTGATGTCTCTTTAACAAATGGTCAGCTATTTTTTTTTTTTGTATTTCTTACTAAGTATAAAGCTTGAATAAATCCATTTTGGCATCTTGTATTTCCAGAATTATACATTAACTAACAGTGTTTGGGTTAGAAATGGGATGTACATGATAATTTGTTGTATTAGCACATCTGTGAAATGAATAGGACTTTCTTCTTTATGAATGAAAGGTATTGCTTTTATTCTCTATACCCTACTCCTCCTCCATCACTGTAAACTTCCTGATACTAATTCTGCTGATACATGCATAAGATTTTCTTTCAAGGCACATATCGACATTTTCATGTCCTTCTTGCAGCACTTAAGTTGGAAATGTGAAGCCTTTAGCTCATCCCTTTCTTTCACAACTGTATCCAGTATACTTAGGAACAACCAACCAAAATAACTCCACAAAACTCTGTTAAGAGTCAAAAGCACTCTTAACCTGAGCGATGCCTCTTATAAGTATATTTAAGTATACAGGTCTGTATATTTGATTTAGATTTTTGAATGCGTATCTGCAGATAAAAAAAAGTTATTTTCAGAAGAGTTATTTTCAGGATCTTTGTGTTCTATAAGTATTACAGAGTGATAGTCCCAGGAAAGTCGGTATGAAACCAAACAAAAAATTATTTCCTGAAATCTTAACTATTTAGAATAGCCCATGCCAAAGTGGGCCACTCTGTGAAATCCAATAGTGTTTCTGGTTTTGCTGTTTCCTTTTTGTTTTCTTTCTTTCTTTTTATATTTCAAGCTATTGTTCTTAATCCAAACAAAATACCTCATCATTATTATATTTCTTATATTCTTATAGAAGATTCTGGGTAAAAGTACCATGCCAGAGACATTACACTATAGTGGAATCTGATAGATCAAACTTGAATAGATTGCCAAAAGTTATTTTAAATATCTCATATATAACCACAACATAGTATTAAAAGGTTTATAACTATAACAACTGCGGAAATAAAAAGAGTAAAGGAGAAATCACCATTAATGTCAAAATTTTTTTTGTTTATTGTGGAAAAGATAGCCACCATGAAAATAAAAATCAATAATAAACCATGATTTGGATGTAGTTTCCTAAAGTCAAAGAGAAGTTGTTAAGTGCTGAAATATATGTGATGAAAGTTCAGAACCAATAATAGGTGGACAAAGGGGTCAAGTAGATTGTTGTATGCTGTTACGTGGTGTTTTGGTTTGCTAAAGCTGCCGGAATTCAATATACCAGAAATGTGTTGGTTTTTCAATGGGAATTTATTAGTTTGCAAATTTACAGTTCTAAGGCCATGAAAATGTCCAGATTAAGGCATCAAGAGAAGACACCTTCTCTGAGGAAAGGCTTCTGGCATTCAGGGTTCCTCCATCATATGGGAAGACACATGGCAAATCCTGCTGGCCCTTCTCTCCTAGTTCTGGTTTCAATGGCTGTCTTCAGAATGTCTCTTAGCGTTCCTTTCTCTCTTAGCTTCTCTCCTGGGTTCTCTGAGTTGCATCTGTCTTTTATTCTCTCTCAGAGGACTCCAGCAAGAGGATTAAACACACCTTGAATGGGCTGGTTCACATATCCATGTAAACAGCGTAACTGAAAGGTCCCACCCACAATAGGTCTGTCCCACAACAGTTTATTAAGAGAACATGGCCTTTCTGGGGTGCATGACAGATGCCAGCCAGCATACATGATAGCCCCCAATAAGCAATATTCTTGGCATTCACATTCAAGTAGGCTCCCCTCCCACATGCACATGATCTGTCTTGGTTTTAACTTGATTTAGAGCAGAAGAATTATCCTCTAAGCACAATCAATGCACTGAATTGTGAGAAATAATAAATTATTTGTATTGTCAACCACTTACTTTTGGACTGATTTGTTACTTAGGAATAGGTAACTGAAACACAAATGTAGAGTTGTTGGAAAATATGGATTAGATATATAACTTAAGGGCATCCTAAAACTGAGCCCCAGAATTACATAATCTTACTCATCCATTTATGGATAATGTTTGGCCACCAAAATTCCTTCTACGTAAGTGTTGAATCTTCCCACTGTAACATTTGTAGCATTGTGGATCAGAATAGAAGATGCCCTGTACTGGCAGGCACATCATGAAGAGGATAAGAGGAGCTTCGCTATGCAAATCGAATTTATTTCTCAAACTTAATCAGAAAACTCACTCCTTTTCCCCAGAGGATCCAGGGGGCAGGGAATATCTAATTAATAGAAACAAGACTATTTTATTTCCATCTCTCCAAATGGGAACATGGAGTAGTTGGGAAGGATGTTCCTGATTCACATCGCCACCGTTACCACCAACAGAGGCTACATTTCCCCCTGTATCCAGATTCCCTAAATAACAGGAGAATTCATCACACAATCTGGTTTCTTGGTGAAATTTTGTGACCCTTAAGGTCTAAAGTGTGTCTTGTATATGTTGTTTCTCTTTCAATGTTCAACCCAATGGCTGACACAGGGTAGACATGTTGGGTTAAATAAGTGAATACAAGCATGCAACCTTGCTAACATGATACACCCACTGAATTGATTAAGAATCATTTTGAGTATGGAGAAAAGGCTTTATTGTGACATTTTAATGTAGTTTTAGCTACTGTCAATAAAAGAAATATCAAAATAATGCATATTAAATGCATTATATATATCAAAATGTATTTATGATTTCTGCCTAAATCCTATATATCCCTACCCTCTAAACTCTTTAATGGACTACACAGAATTTAATTACTATTAATTACTGTTATTATTTTCTGATGTTCCTTTTCATTTTTATGCTAATTATACAATTATTAGGATAATGGACTCTACAAAAACCAATTATCTAATGAGACTAGATTGGATTTGATTTTAGTAATTGAGTCTCACAATTTAAGACCAAAATTAGTGAATCAAAATGAAAAAGTAGAAATATTAATCCCCAGGCATCAACAATAAGGTTGGATTTGCTCTTCTACTCCAAATTGAATTGACATTTTACAGTGTCACATCAGTTGATATATAGGCCTAGTTCAGCATGAATAAAATTGTGTTCATCTAGGTCAGTTCAGCCCCAGGCCACATGTCTTCCACAGAAATTTTCCTAACAGAATTTTACATTTTACCTGAGAATATTTACGCAAATATGTGGGGAGTTCTCAGTTACAGTGTTTATTTGGATCTCAGGTAGTGCCTTGAACAACCTACTATACTTGTAGGTATGCATTTCCCTTTTTAGTAAGGTGTAAGGATGGCTACTCCCTTGGTATTAGATTGTTGCTCTGGAAATGTTCCAATGCCTACTTTTACCAAAAGATGATAAAATTTGAATCTTAGAGATTCATTGATTTAGAGAGACTCACTGTGCATGCTGATATAGAAATTAACACTTTAAGTTGTGCATGTCTGAGAAAGATTTGATATTAAGTTTCATAATGGGAAGAGAACAAAGTGCAAAGAGCACATGAGAGCATGATAGAAATGGACTCTACTGAAAAGGAATGTTAATTTCATATATATAGGAAATATATATATACAATAATTTATATATTAATGCTCTGTCTTCTTTCTCTCTCATGATACTTATGGGGTTGGAAGTATGTTCCAAATCTGAGAAAGTTTGAGAGACTAGCTATCCAGATCAGTGGGGAAAGATTTTTCCTGATTTGCTCTTTTTTCTCTTTTTTTCTCAGATTCACTTTCTTCAGGTTAGCTTTTCATTGACTTAGATTATCTGATACCATAAGATATAAGGAGTAGAAATCAGCTGTATGTTTTATCCTAGCTCAATGAAGTTCTACATTAGGGTTTGAAGCCAAAATACTAATAAATATTAAGATGTGTATTTGTCTTACAATAAACCTTAGTTTGTATTTCTCTTAGGAGATTCATGAAAACTAGAAATGGTCAGGTCAAGTTACTTGGGTTCTTCGACAAAATACAAAAAGAAAATGTTAATTACTTTTCTCAAATACATCAGTTAATTAATGGTAAATTTGGACCTAAAGTTATCTTACATGAAAATCTTTGTTTATTGTATCATTTGTACTCCGGATCATGGAGAGGTGATATTGGCAGTATGAGAAGAACAAAAACAACAACATCTAAGACAACAATAACAAAACAATACAGGTAAAGGTTGTATTTTGTAAAAATACCTGTATTGTAAAAATATAGGTGTAGCCAGGAAGTAGTAGTGGACTGTGAAAAAAAATCAAAGAAGAAAACACTGAACTAAACAAACAAGTAAGAACATCAATAAAAACATAAATAATTGGAATTATAAATATATGTTAGAAACTTAATATATGCTAGTCAGCTCCCTAATTTCTTTACTTGCCCTAACTCAACACATCCTGTCAGTTCTATGAGGTAGCCAATCATTGTTTCTTCTAGAACAGTAGGTCTGTCTGTTATTTTTAGTAATAGGAATACAGTCCTCATAAATCATCTGTTTCCTTTGTAGATTTGTGAAACTTGCTTGGATGTCAAAAGGTTTTATGCTCCACCCCCCTCTGTGCCTAAATCACATATTAGAAATGTTCACATGAGAGAAACACCAATTATTTGTGCTATGACCCTGTGCTAGTGTAAGTCTATTATATACCCCAGAAAAGACATGTTTTAATCTTGATCCTGTCTTGTAGGGGCACTGTTTCTTTTATTCTTGTTTCAATATTGTGGGTGGAAACTTTTGTTTAGAGTATCACCATGGAGATGTGGCATGCCTAATTGTGGGTGTGACCTTTTGTTTGGATGCAGAGGTGACTCCACATATTCCAGGTGGGTCTTGATTAGTTTACTGGAGTCCTTTAAAAGAGGAGACATTTTGAAGAGAGCTCAGAGCTGACAGCTAGTGATGATGTACATGTTTGGAGATCAAGACAGAAATAGTTGGGGTGCTAATCAGAAATAGCCAGAACCTGAAGAGAAAAAAAATCTCTGGCCCTAGCAGATGCTAAACTAAGAGATGAAAGCCAGAACTGTCTTGGAGCAGCTGAGTGAAGAACCACAGATACCAAGTGAGGAACTCCCACAGGAAACAGATTGAAAGCTACGGAGTTCAGGAGCAAGTACCAGCAGATGCAGTCCCCAATCATGTGCCTTCCCAGCTGACAGAGATGCTTCAGACAGCATCAGCATTTCTTGAGGGAAGGTAATCTCTTGTTTGTGCCTTAAGTTGGATACTTCCTGGCTTTAGAACTGTAAACTTGCCACTTATCAAATTCCCTTTTTAAAAGCTGCTCCATTTATGGGATATTGCACACTGGCAACTTAACAAACTAACAGAGACCCCATACTCCATCAAAAATTACCTGCAATAAGGAGAGTGGGAAATGTAATGATGCCTACAATTATTTTTATTTCTTTTTCTCTTCCTTTAAATAAAGTATAAGACTTGAAATTCAACTTTGATTACCTGAGATTACCCATTCACTGTCCCATTCAGTGTGAATAATGGTTAGTGGAAAGCTCATGACTTTGGAGATACAAAAAAAGGAAGGCTAATTTATGGAAATGAGGTCAAAATTTACAAAATGGATTTCTTTTTGTCTTTTCGGCAAAAGTTGAGACTGACTCAGTAGTACTGGACATGACTCTGAGATGTTATCTACCAGCATCCCAAATTGAATATTATTTGATAGTAGGATTTTTTTATTATAGATAATTGATTTTCTCTGGGACAAATATATAGCTTAGATCCACTTAGTGATAGGCTTATGATAATTTCTAGTAAGGATAATTATGCAAATTTAAATTTATAAAAATAAAAATTTAGGAAAAGAGGAAAGAATAAACATTCCAGTAACTAATATAATCTTCCATGACATTCTCACATAAAGAACAGTTCTCTTAAGGCGACACAAATTTCACACAGTTAAGTTAGAAAATTAATTTTGCTATTTCCAATAGGAAAGAAACCAACAAACTTTGTATGATAGTTATATTGCAGATAATCATATTTCAAGATTTAATTTTCAATTGCCTCCAGTGATTCCTACATTAAGTGTTGAGTTTATTTGAATATTATTAACTATATTACCTAAGTATGCGTATTAGTTTGTAAGCTCCCAGAATGCAATATACCAGAAATGGAATGGCTTTTAAAAAAGGGAATTCAATAAGTTATAAGTTTACAGTTCTAAGCCTATAAAAATGCCCAAACTAAGGTATTCAGGGAGAGATACCTTAATTCAAGAAAGGCCAATGGGTCTGGAACACTTCTGTCATCTGGGAAGTCATGTGGCTGGCCTCCACTTGTCCCTTGCTCCTAGGCTCCATTGCTTTCAGATTCTTTTCCTGTGGGGGTACCTCACTTTGTTTCTGTGTGGCTTTGCCCAGCTCTCTCCAGGTTCTGGCTTGCTTGCATCTCCTGCTAATGTCTGCAGGGCTCCAAGCATCTCTAAATGTCCATGTCTCTGTTCTCCAAGTGTCAGCATCTATGTCAGCTCAAAGTATCTGTTGGCTCTGTCATTTCTGAAATTTTTCCAAAATGTTTCCCCTTTTAAAGACTCTAGTAAATTAGTCAAGATCCACCTGGAATGGGTAGAGTCACGTGTTCATCTAATCACAAGGTCATACCCACAATTGGTATGCCACATTTCTGTGGAAATAATTTAATCAGTAGTTTCCAACCTACAGTATTGGATTAGGATTAAAAGAAACAGCTACCTTCACAAGATTAAGTAAGGTTTAAAACATGGCTTTCCAGGGGCACATAATAGCTTCAAACCAACACGGTATAATTTTAAAATCAACTTTGTACTTATGATGGTTTGAATAACCCATTCAATATATTTACATTTTGTATTTACCATTTTCCACATTTGAATATAATGAATGAGATAACTTTCTTGTTTCAAGAACCTCAAACATGAGTTATATTATAATATTTTTCTCATTTCAATTTCAAATTTCAGGTCAGAGGCTAAATCTATATGAACTCAAAGAAAGAACCAGTTGACGTGACTAAACTAAAAATGAATGGAAATTAGCATAGAACGTACAGAACAAAACATGTTTGCAATTCTTTGTTGCAACAGAATAGTTGCAAGAAATATACAGGAGTTGTCTTACATGAGTTTGTTGTCCACTTTAAGATTAGAAAGGAAAAAATATAAGCATAATTCCATCTAATGATGTCAGATTTTACTAAGCCAGCTTCTAAGACATATACACATGACTGAAATGGCGCATGTGAGTGACAATATAAGACCAGGTTGAACAGGTCATCTGACATTTTCATCAATGATATGTTCCTACAGACATATCATTCACTTCAATGACCTAACAACAGTGATATAGTTTGATTTATCAGAAAAAAAATGGCCCTTTATTTCCAGGAAAATATTCAATTAATTCATTATGTATCATTAATAATAAAAATGAAAAATTGAGCTTTCATATATTTAGTACTTACTGCATGACAGGTGCTGGAGTAAGCTTTGTACACAAATGATGCCATCTAAGCCTTGCAAAAACACTCTGAGGAGGGCACATAGGGACATGATTTCCCCCATTTTTTATATCAAGAAATTTAAGTTAAACAAAGTTAATTAACTTGGTCAAAGTCAGAGTTTCAAAATGTTGGGATAAATACCAAAATCTCTGTTGTAGCCCCTCTAATATATTTAATTTTCATTAACATCAGAGTGGGTTGTATAGGCATTTAAAAGCAGAAGTATCTTTCCTCTCAATTTACTATCTGTTTTTTAGCAAACAGCTCTATATTGATGGAATTTAGATCATCAATTCTACTTTTAGATTTAGACACTACATCTTAGGCATTACTCTATATTTTAAGTAGTGCTTTATATTTAAGATTTCAGATTCTGGGGACAGACTTCCTACATTCAA
Organism: Myrmecophaga tridactyla; assembly: GCA_004026745.1. Lineage (NCBI taxonomy): Eukaryota > Metazoa > Chordata > Mammalia > Pilosa > Myrmecophagidae > Myrmecophaga > Myrmecophaga tridactyla. Next base: position 34,958 of record PVIY010004249.1, read on the forward strand.
CTCCTATCATCCTTACTTAGCAGTATTATTTTGACAAATTACTAAAATGAGCTGTGCTTCAGTTTCTTCCTTAATTGGGATGGTAGAGTACCTACGTCATAGATTTGAGGTGATAATTTATTTAAAATAGTATTAAACATGTAACAAGCATTGAAGAAAGAGTAGAAATTACAATTTTGTGTAAGAAAGAAAAAATAAGATTATGTTCATATTTGCTTATATGTTCATAAAGAAACATCAGAATAATGAAAACTTGAATAAAAATAGCTAACTACAGAAAGGAAAAGAATAAGAGGGGATGAGACTTTCAGTTATAACTTTTATGTAATTTTGAATCTTGAAACATAAACATATTTATTGGAATCTTTGGTGCAGGTGTTGCTTTGATATTAGAAAACTATTTTTTCTCTTTAAAACACTGTATTTTTTCTTAAGTTATGAAAATTTTGTGAAATCTAGTGAATTTTGTTTGAAACATTTAATAGAATAAAAAGTGTTTGATTAAGAGGTAACTGGAAGAGTGATGCACAATAAAAACAAAGAATAGAAAAAAATAATAATCTAATGCCACAAACTGGAAAAAATAGCTGATTTGACATTAAAGTCTATTATAATTCCTCAACCTGATATAAAATTCTGGTATCCAACTTCATGAAATCCGAACAATTCTAGTTTTATTAAGCATAGTATACAGGGCATTGTCTAATTTCTGTTGTGTTTGTTCTTTTTTTAATGAGATGCATTGTCAATGTCATCTAGGTCTAAACTGGCTTAACTTTAAATGAAAATATCCTAAATATCTAAACTTACCTTGTTTTTCTTGAATTTGTGAGGCCTCAAAATATTTAAAACGGACTTTAAAGTCAATATTCTCAATTTAATTTTTTTAAATCTGCAAACCGAAAATAAATACTCAGAAGTATTATTTCTCAATCAAATGATAAATCCAAATAAAAAACCACCGAACACTTCCATATACATCATTGTTTTCTTTTCTCATCCTCAAGATACAGCTCTGAAAGTCAAATGATCATATCATTCCTATATTTCATTTTCTCGTATTTCTCCCTCCCAAACCACTATTGCTAGTAGCATTTATCAATAAAAATAACGCTATTAAAGTGATATTACTATCAAAACACATTCAGAAAATTTCTACAGAAGAATACAACAATAATTTTTCAAATTTACTTACTTTTTCCACCCTCTCATCCTCCAAAAGATCTGCCAACAATTATTTTTTAATAAATACGTCATAAGACCAACAATGAACCTGTTAAGATATGTGACATATACAATGTAGACTTTTTTCTTTCTGAAAGGATGGCATCCTTATTTTGCTATAGAGGCAAGAAAATAAGACACAGAAAGTCAGAGTAAAGGCACCACTGATTAAAAAGTTTCATCATTTTTCCCAACAAGCTCAAATATTTGTTATGGTTTATTCTTATCCATCTGCTCACAAGAAAACTGACATTGTAGCATGTTTACCTTTTATGAATATAAAATCTAAAAATATAAATTAAATAAATATTTAAATAAACACATAAATAAATATAATATTGGCACTCTGCTTTGCCAATAGTTGTTCTCATTGTCTACCACATTGCCACATCTTACAACTCCAGGTGGCACATTTCAGATTGTAGTTTGTGTTGTTTAGGGCACATTCTGCTTCAAAGAATAGATGATTAATTTTGATAGATAATTGATTTTATTCTAAGTAGCATGCTTTTGTTGTACTGACAGCACCATATGTTCTCATTAGTCAAAATTTTCAACTCCCAACTATGCATATGTATTAAATTTTAAAAAGCAATGTTTGGAGAACTTTTAGTAACATGACAAATTCAGGTGATTAATGCAGTGCTCTTATCCTATTGTAATATAGAAATGCTGGATAAATTATAAGAATTAAAGAAAAAGCATAATTCAAAAGAAAGGTAAAGTCTCGGGTACCAAATTAAGAGAAACAAGAAAGAATCTCAAATAAAGGCAGCTTTGTGGTCATCTATGAGGATGATGCCCTGTGTATAAGGGCAATAAGACTCTAGGAAAATGAGTCTGGATTTATAGTGCTCAAGGTAAGAGATGAAACCTGCTGGTGAGCCCATATGAGATACACAAAAACCAAGCAATGTTGATTTCTCTGTTCTAACTCAGAATCAAAAACAAAGAGATATCATATTTTCATATCACATGGACCAAGTGTGAGGAAGCTTGCAGAGTGACTGGGATTTTGGATGGAAAGTGACCTTTAAGAAATCAAAGTCCCCCAGAACTATGTATCCCCAAAAAACATGTTCTTAAACTTAATCTAATCCAGTGGGTGTGAACCCTTGTAAATAGGACCTTTACCTTTAGATGAGGTTACTTCAGTTAAGGTATGACCCATGAAAATCAAGATACCTCTTAATCCTACTACTGAAGGCCTTATAAGTAAGGTCACAGAGAGAGAGAAACACAGAGGGAGCAGCCATAAGCTGAAAATCAACAGAACTGAGAAGCCAGAAGAGGCCACCATGTGCATTGTCATGTGAAAGAGAGAAAAGCCAAGGACTAAGGCTCACAAGCATTTAGCCCTTGAATCCCACAGTCTTCTAGGAGAATGAATTGCCTTAATGTCATCTTGATTTTAGACTTTTTCCAGCCTCAAAATTCTGAACCAATAAACTCCCATTTTTTAAGCCAATCCATTGCATGGTACTGGTTTTCACGGCCAGAATTTTACAGCACTCCATTATGCCTCACACATGGGTTTGGGGTTCAAAATTTCATGATGAGCATTGCAATGACATTTCTGGTAAAAGAGAGTTGGAGGGATACTGAATATTCAACTCTAAAGGAATATCTAAAAAGTATTTGGCAAATGACTCCTATGGGATGCTAATTTAGAAAGAAAAACTAGTTTGCATACAGCAACAAGGAAAGATATTAAAATACAGTTTTAAGTGTATCGGTCAGAAAACAAAATGAGTTTTATAATATTATACAGTTTAAAAAGAAAAAAACATGCACTAAATACCATAACTTATATTTTATAATTCATAGTAAAGAACATATATCAAACCTAATAAAATGGATGCTTATCTTGAGGAAGGAATGTGAGTTTTGATTCAGAATGAAAAGGGAAAACAAAATATTATTAATGCAAAGCACTCAAAAGCAAATAATGGGTTATATACCAAAAATTATGAGATTACACTAAGATACAAAGCAACAATTAATTCAACTCTATAAATCTGAGTCCACTAAATAATAAAATAAATTAAAAAGAGACCTCTTTATTGTTTATGGGGTAAGAATTAATAATATATAAATATTTATAATTACACTAAAAAATAAGCATTTGTGTAGTTTTGACATTATGTTCCTCAGAAAAGCCATGTTTTCTTTTCAAATCCAGTCTTGTGGGGTCAGACCTATCATTTAAGGTGGAAACTTTGATTGGCTTGTTTCCATGGAGATGTAACACACCTGATTGTGGGTGTGATCTTTGATTAGCTGGAGATGTGACTCTATATATTCAAGATGCGGATTGATTAGTTTACTGGAGTCCTTGAAAAGGGGAAACATTTTGGAGGAAGCTCAGATGCTTGGATAACACTTGCTTGAGAGCTGACAGAGATGTAGACATTTGGAGATGCTTGGAGTGCAGACAGACAGACAGAGCAGATGCCTAGACAGATACAGAGCCCAGCAGACTTCACAGTACACCTTCCCATGGGATGCTAAGCAAGCCAGAATCCAGAGTTCTGTCCCAGAGGAGCTAAGTGAAGGCCCACAGATGCTTAGAGAGGAAACCAGTGACATCAGAAACTGGCAGCATGGGACTTCAGAACAAGGACCAGCAGATGTCAGCCATTTGCCTTCCCATGTGACAGATATCAGCCTTTCTTGTATCAAGTTACCTTTCTCTGGATGCCCTAGTTTAGACATTTTTATGGCCTTAGAACTGTAAATTTGTGACTTAATAAATTCCCTTTTTAAAAGCCATTCCATCTCTGGTATATTGCATACTGGCACCATTTAGCAAAACAAAGCAGCATTATAAATTGAACTTGGAGGATTCCATTTCAAGGTCACAGAGCAGAAGTTCCATTTCCAGCATGACAACATAAGGAGTCCATGGGCCTCCCTCTCCCTTATGAAGATTATGTAGAGTTATACATAAAGAAAAAAAATTAAATCTCTGGAAATGGTTGTGAGGGCATTGAAGTGAAATGAAGCTATAAATACCCCCAGAAAAAAAATGTTCTTAAATTTAATACATTCCAGTGAGTATGGACCTACTGTAAGTAGGACTTATTGATAAGACTGCTTCAGTTAAGATATGACCCACCTCATTCAGGAATTGTCTTAATCCTATTACTGGACTCTTTTTAAAGAAAAAGCCATGGAATCAAGAAGCTGAAATCAACAAAATCCAGCAGAGAAAGGAGAGACCAGCAGATGCTGCCACATATATTGTCATATGGCAGAGGAGCTAAGGATCACCAGCAGCTGGTCTTTTGGAAGAAAGCATCACTTTGATGATGCCTTGATTAGGGCATTTCCCTGGACTCTGTCAGTGAATAACTTCCAATTGTTTAAGCCAATCCACTTCATGGCATTTGCTTTAAACAGTTTAGGAAACTAAAACAGGCATATAACATATGAAGAAACATTTATTCAAGAAAATCTACTAAAATTCACTAAGAGGAAATAGAGTCTATGATTTTTGATCCAAGAATCCCTACATGACCTCTTCACTGCCATCTCAGCAAGATGAAAATTCCACTCTAGACCTGGGCAGGCAAGAATACAGGGATCTCTCTCTATCTATCTCTATCTCTAGCATCCAATCAGGGCTTTATACCTGGGAAGAGCAGGGCTTTAGTATTTCTCTTCCTGCCCCCAGTTACCTGCTATTGAAGCTATGTCTCCATTCATGGAAAGGAGACCCTGCCTTGGGTGTGGTGCCACTGAGAATACTGGGCCCTGATTGCCTAGTCCTGGTTTATGGAGTATGGTTTCCATGCCAGGAGAGGCAAGCTGAGAGGATCTGAGACTGCTGTCTCCTCCTACCAAGTGCTTAGCTCCTAATTAAAGGGAGACGTTCAGAAAGAAGTATGCTGCCATTATAGTCACCTTCTGCACATATGCCCAGAGGGCTGTAGGACAGAGAGCTCCAAATCTCTCTCAATAGAAACTAACTTTATATGTAACATTGTAGAGAAGTTCAAACCCAAGAACACTCTCGAAATCAATGGACGTTATGGTAAAAGGCATTAGGGAGGAGATTTGTAGATTCATTGACGCTATAGAGAGAATCAGGAAAGAGATAGCTGATATTACCCTCTTCATGTCAAAACAAATCTCAAACATTAACCTTGGAACTGTTACTTTTATTTTTCTTGAATTTACTTGAATTTGTCTGTAGAGAATTTTATGCCCAAACACATTGTTGAAAACAATAGAGCAATCTACCAGCAATTAGTAGAGTTAACATTTGGTGTGGCCAGGGGAAAAGACCTTCAATGAGTATCTTGCTAAAACCAGTCATCCCTAGGTAACTAGGGGTGTGCTGGTTTGAAAGGATATATGTCCCTTAAAAAAGCCATATTTAAATCTAAATCCCATTTCATAAAGGCAGAATAATCCTAATTCAATACCGTATGTTTGAAACTGTAATCAGATCATCTCCCTGGAGATGTGATTTAATCAAGAGTGGTTGTTAAGCTGGATTAGGTGATGACATGTCTCCATCCATTTGGATGGGTCTTGATAAATTTCTGGAGTCCTATAAAAGAGGAAAACTTTTGGAGAATGAAAGAGATTCAAAGAGAGCAGAGAATGCTATAGAACCACGAAATAGAGTCCACCAGCCAGCGACCTTTGAAGAAGGAAAATGCCTCCCAGGGAGCTTCATGAAACAGGAAGGCAGGAGAAGAAAGCTAACAGATGATGCCTTGCTCACCATGTGCCCTTCCAGCCAAGAGAGAAACTGTGACTACGTTTGCCATGTGCCTTCTCACTTGAGAGAGAAACCCTGAACTTCATCGGCATTCTTGAACCAAGATATCTTTCCCTGGATGCCTGTGATTGGACATCTCTATAGACTTGTTATAATTGGGACATTTTCTCAGCCTCAGAACTGTAAACTAGAATTTATTAAATTCCCCTTTTTAAAAGCTATTCCATTTCTGGTATATTGCATTCTGGCAGCTAGCAAACTAGAACAAGGGGCATACCCAAGGCTGTGCCCCTGAGAACATCAGAGTATTCCCACTGCTTAGCAGAAAAGAAATGGATAAGAAAATGTTAATATATGCACATAAGGCATAATATTTGGTAATTAAAATTAGTGAAATAGATTTTCATTTATCTTTATATTTTTATATTTTGAGACAATAGCTCTAAGCAGAAGATAATATAGATTTTCCCACTCCAACCATTGTTTAACATAATATATTTATTCAAAGATGCTTAAATAGAAATCTAAAGTAGTCACAGGTTAAATAAATAATTGCAAATTTTGAAAATATAATGTTAGGTGAAAAATAAAGATATTCACAAAATTCAGAAAAAAAAGTATTATTACCTTGGTGAAAAAAGAAATGAAATTGAGCAAGAAAAAACAAAGGCTTAATTTTATGGATAATTTTTTATTTCCTTGAAAATTACATGGAGGGTGGGCCGTGATGGCTCAGCAGGCAAGAATGCTTGCCTGCCATGCCAGAGGACCCGGGTTCGATTCCCCGTGCCTGCCCATGTAAAAAAAAAAATGACATGGAAAAAATTTTTAAATAACATGAAGTCTGAAAATTTTTTTCTTCTAAAATGTCTTATTTTTAATTGTTCTAACATGTATTAAGTTTAATTAATAGGTGATGCTTTTATCATTTTACATACTTTCTTTAGTTTTGAAATGCTATACAGTTAAAAAAGACAAAACATTTTAGCAGCGTGCATTACTAAGTGGGCTGTAAGAACAGCAAGAGAGAAACAAGTTTCCTATATTAAAAAGAAAACAGTACAGGAATAAAACCGGTATATATGAAAGAGATATAATTCAATGAATAATTTTTTCAAATAAACTGAAATAACTTTCCTGAAAATTACACATTCAATCAGTAAATCTGATCAAGGTAAAGAGGGAAAAAAATCCTAAGGAGTAGTTAGTTTGCAAGCTTCCAGAATGTGATATACTAGAAATGAAACAGTTTTTAAAAAGGAGAATTCAGTAAGTTGCAAGTTTACAGTTCTAAGGCCATGAAAATGTACTAATTAAAGCAAGTCTATAAAAATGTTCAAATTTAGGCACCAGCAAGAGGTTACCTTCACTCAAGAAATGCCAATGAAGTTCAGTTTTTCTCTATCAGGGAAAGGTCTGCTAACTTTCTCTCCAGGCTTCTTTTTTCACAAAGCTCCCGAGGGGGGTGTATTCCTTCTTCATCACCAAAGGTCTCTGGGTGCATGGGCTATCATGGTTATTGTGGATTTCTAGTGGCTCTGTCTCTCTCTCTCTCTCTCTCTCTCTCTCAAATGCTCCCTCTTTTAAAGGAATCCAGTAAACTAATCAAGACCCACCTGGAATGGGTGGTGTCACCTCTCCCTCAAATCAAAAGTTAATACCCACAATTGGGTAAGTCACATCTTCATGGAGATAATCTAAATCAAGTTTCCAACCTAAAATACTGAATAGGGATTAAAAGAAACACTGCCTCGAAGAAATGGATCAGGTTTAAAACATGTTTTTCTAGGCTACATAATCCTTTCAAACTAGCACCAGTACTAAAACCATTGGAGAAATTGACTTAATTTTTTACCCACAGAAAAATTTTTATGAACTACTGACTAGGTTGTAAATTGGTACTTTTGAGAGCAACATGTCAAGGCATAGAATCTTTAACATGAGTATATTCAACATTTTAGCAATTGCACCATTAGTTATAAATTCCCAGAGAGTTCTCCAAGTACAAAGACATAATTGAAACATTAATTCAAAGCAAAAGTTCCCGTAATAGTGTGGTAGTTAGATTCAGTTGTCAACTTGGCCAGGTGAAGGCACCTAGTTCTGTTGCTGTGGACATGAGCTAATGGTAGGTGAACTTCATCTGTTGCTAATTACATCTGCAGTTGGCTAGGAGGCATGTCTGCTGCAATGAGTGACATTTGACTTAATTGGCTGGTGCTTAAATGAGAAAGCCCAATGTAGCACAGCCTAAGCAGCTCAGCATTCCTCATCTCAGCACTTGCAGCTCAGCCCAGGCCTTTGGAGATGCAGAAAGAAGTCACCCCGGGGAAAGTTGTTGGAACCCAGAGGCCTGGAGAGAAGAACAGCAGAGACCATCCTGTGCCTTCCACGTAAGAAAGAACCTCAGTGGAAAGTTAGCTGCCTTTCCTCTGAAGAACTAACAAAATAAATCCCCTTTTATTAAAAGCCAATCCATCTCTGGTGTGTTGCATTCTGGCAGCTAGCAAACTAGAACAAATAGCAACATAGTAGAAACTTCCTAAATGTCCATTACAAAGAGAAAAGTTAAACTGTGATGTAATAATATAATGAAATTTTGTAACTTTGTAAAATGAACAATAATTGCCTAATATGAATAAAGTTAAAAAAAACCCATAATCTCAAATAAAGAGGAATTTACAGATCACTATATACAATACAAATCAATATAGATAACTCTTCAAATGTGTAAATAAAAGCATCATATATTTTGGATTCATACATTTCTAGTAAAGAATTTCAGATGATGGTTTCCTTGACATACAATGGAGTAGAATTGTATTGGGAGACACGCAGAAGGCTTCAACTGTACCTTAAATGTTTTACTCCTTTAAAAATAAGTTGAGGGAAAAGTAATCATAATAGCCAGGGAAATTCTTAAAAAGTAGGAATCAGAAAGTTGGTTTTATATATAATTTAATAAACATTGCTTTTCGATTATTCTATTATATTTAAAATTCACAGTGATTTATAAAGATAATTTTGAGGCAATAGCTAGAATAAGAAACTGATATAGATTTTCCACTCCAACCATTGGTTAACATAATATGTTTAATAGATGCTTAAATAGAAATCTGAAGTAGTCACAGGTTAAATAAATAACTACAAATCATGAGATGATGGCAACTTTCTGCTGTTCATTTTCTCAATCTCTACCATTCAAGTATGGCTTTAAAAATTAAGTTTACTCTGAAAAGTGTTTTGGATTATACTTGCATTTATGGCACCTTTCAAAAATGAAATCTTTCATTTTCAAGCTAAGTCAATATAAAAAAAATGTAGGATTTTATATTTAACCTGATTCTAGCTAATTTTATTGCTATTAGATGTGGCAGAATCTTTGACACTGTCAGTCTGAGTTGTAAATGCTGACAGGAGCAAGGCTTCTATGAATCAATAAATCTCTACAATGATTTTTCAAATGCAGTTTGGTCTGCAGATAAAAAGTGCACTTTTAATATTATATAACAATTTTGACATTAATAATTATCCTCTCTTCCTGGCCTTCTCCCACCTGGCAAACTTCTTTGATGACAAACCAGAAAGTCTGGCGTTTACCAAAAGCTTAAAGAATTGTAAACCACTAGAATTCACTGTACTGACAAAGTTGAATGTTAGATGTTGAGGTGGTAATGAGTATAGATCTCCAAAATAAAAATTGGGGTGACAATACAGATTTCTGAGGGTTCTCGTTATGATATTATACTTCTCAAGTAGTCCCTGGGTTCATTATTATGAATTAGAACATTGGAATATTACACAGGACTTTGACTGGCAAACAACATAAGGGAAGTGGCTATGAAATGTTAACAAATCACCTTGGAGGGGTCAAGTTTATCTACATGCTCAATTCAAGATGTGGATCACAAAGAAAAGGTTTAGTTACCTTCATGATATTTCCTTACATTTTTGCCCATGTTGCATTTATTAATTGGACTGAAGCAGAAATAAACAACCCAACATGCTATTGTTGTTTAAGAATGTTCCTAGATTCTCTTCTTTTGAAGTCAGCTTATTTTCAATACCTAATATCACGTATTTATTTCAGACAAACAATGAAATAGATTTTATAATAAATTAAGATTTGACATACTCTCATTCTAATCAGAAAAGTCTTGATACTGTTGAAAAAGAAGGATTATAGGACCTAAGATTTTGCTTGAACATGTAGTGAATTCAAAGGTTTGCAGATATGTGATATGCTGCTAAGAGTTATTAGGGTTCATTTTCTATAAAGACAAGAATTAGCATGCATTAGTATTATCCATGTATATTGAATACATGTATATTTTAAGTGCATCAAATACTCAATTGCCTAGCCATATTTTATAGTTGTTTTAAAATGCAATATGTGTTGGATGATAATTTTATTTTTTGTTTATAGGTTAGCACGGTTATATTCATATAAATATCTCTAACAGTTTATCTCAGCTTCCCACTACTTCATTTAACAAACACTTAAATCCCTCTCTCCCCTCTCCTTTCAAAAAGAGTATTTTACTCACCTTGACTGTCTAGAGGATGAGACCAAATCTCATTAACACTCATAAAGGACATGCGAGATAGGTGGACATATGAATATATGAATATCAAATGAGAAGAGCGACACACTATCTTTTAGCTATGTTGTGGAAATAAGTATTTTAAAAGTTGACAAAACACCTAACTATTTGCTTAGGGAAACCATTAAAAAATAAAAGGATCTCCTAGTAAGCTTGACTTTAGTCTTAGCCTCATTGCTTTAAAACAAAGTCTTCTATTAATTTCAAATACATTTTACAAACAAAGTTATTAAAGCTTGGTAAAAAAAAAAAGTAAGTCCCAATTTACTTATGGACTCAACATATATGTAGCACTAATGTCACTTTCTAAGTTTGTTATTTTTCTAGTTTTTTGTTTAATAGCATTGCAAGGATGTTGTCAAACTGCACAGTTTGAGGGAAGAGTCCCCAGAAGACTGCCTTCACGCTTACACCTGCCACAACTTTATGGGTCTCTAGGGTCACCCTCACTTCTAACCAGCTGGTTACAAATACCGAAGTTTCAACGTGGAGCAAGTTGCTGTATGGTGTATTGTGAACACAGGCTCAGGCACAACACTAACCTTCACCAAATGAACATGTTATTGCTTGTATGACACAAAGAGTCCAAAAGAGCAAGGGAGGAGATCCCATTACAACAAGTCTCCCGAGGAGGCCCACCCTAATAAGTCGTTATGGCTACTCGTTCCCAGTTTCCTTCGTCAAGGCATTGTCAGGCCCTTTCAGTAGACCTATCCCCCCTGGACTGTGGAATAGAAACATACTCAAATAATAAAAGCCAGGTGGGGGAGAGTTAGGCGAGGGCTAGGAAATGGTCTCTGAGCTTGTACGTGAGACTTACCCAACATTCCACCACCACCCTCGATTTAATAATTTGCTAGAATGAGTCACAAACTCAGGAAAGCACTATACCTATGTTTACAGTTTATTATAACAGGACAAGCCAAATGAAAAGATACATACAGTGGAGTTGGAAGAGTCCCAATGCGAAGCTGGTCTTCCTCAGGGATGCTTTACCCTCCCAGCACAGCAATGTGTGACAATATTCAAAGAATATTGCTGACCAGGGAAGCCCAACTGAGATATTCTCTCCAGAGTTTTTAAGGTTTCATTGACTGAATCACTGGCCATAAGACTGAATGGTTAAGCTCAGTTTCCAGCCCAAACCTCTAATCACATGGTTGATCCTTTTGATGTAGGCAGTACCTTTTCTGAGAGGACCTGAATCATCTTGTTAGCAGAAACTATCATGAATAACAAAGGAAATCCTTTAGCTTGGGGAAATTCAGAAGGTTTTGAGGCTACCCCTAGGAGCATAGGCTACTCGCAGGTAGAATAACTTTGGGCAAAGTTAACTTTTTATTATACAAGCGTATTTAATGATGGCATAAAGAATTTTGAAGGACAATTGGTTAAGATACTTTCCAGAATCCAGCATTTATTTGTTTTGTATTATCTTTAATATTGTTCATTATGGCACATCAGCTTTATAATACAAATCTAAGTTATTTTTCTACTCTCTATTTTTAAAAAAATGAGAGAATTAAAAACAAAGAATTCTGCTATAGGTTTCTGTTCTGAAAGTAAATGGGGGAATTGAGGACAGGAGGTTACAAGAGTTATTGCAAACACAGTGATTTAATGCGGAGTTGGACTACTATTTTCTCATGATTGGCCTGTGATTTTGTCCCCAGGGTCCTCCTGAAAAGTTTCAAAGCCATCCTCTGATATGTGCTCATGGTACTTATCCTATTAGGTCTCATTTGATTATCCCTTTAAAGTTCTGATGTTGGATGTCTGGCACTAATATTTGTAGCTCTTTTAAAATGATGGATACTTAGTATATTTTGCTTCCCATTTTTCAGGCAAAGGAAAAATCCGATTCAAAAATAAAAACTAAGACAAATCTCATCTTTTATCACTCCACTGCAAATGATCTAAGTTGTTGATGCTAAGTCCATCAATCTTTTTCAATCCTTATCTAATTCAACCTCTTAGTACTATTTAACAATGTTTATCAAGGTTTTCTTAACTATATCTATCTCTCTCTGGCAAATGACATCTTTCATTAGACTTTACTTTTTTGATTATCTTCTGTCTCTTTGGTCCTATATTTTAATATTGCCTCATACCCACATTTTGACAATTATAACTGCTCCTATATCTTCATTTGTTACCCTATACATATTTTAAAAAATACATGTATAAGGATATATATTTATATCTAGAGAGAGAGAGAGAGAGTGCACACAGATATGCTTTGCATTTCATACTGCCTAAATAATATATCTATTTGGATATCTTAAAAACTCAGCATGCAAAGGGAACTAATTCATGCTCTTCTACCCATACTCAACTCCACAAACCTCTTGTTTTAGTTTGTAAGCTGCCAGAATGTAGTATACCAGAACTGGAATGGCTTTTATAAAGGGGAATTTAGTAAGTTATGAGTTTGCAGTTCTAAGCCTATAAAAATGTCCAAACTAAGGCATCTAGTAAAAGAAACCTTAATTCAAGAAGGGCTGATGGGTCTGGAACACGTCTGTCAACTGGAAAAACGTGTGGCTGGCACCTGCTGGTCTCTTGCTCCTGGGCTCCATTGCTTTCAGCCTCTGTTCCCGTGGAGGCTCCATTCTTCTGTTCACTTTGCTTCTCTTGGGGCTGCCTTTCATCTCTTGGCCTTCCTTGGCTCTCTCTAGGTTCTGCCTTTTTTAACATCTCATGGCCTAGTCTGCTGGGCTCCAAGCATCTCTAAATATCTGTGTCTCTGTTCTCCAAGTGCATCTGTGTCAGCTCTGCTCTGAAGTTTCTGGTGCCTCTCATTTCTGAGATTTCTCCAAAATGTTCCCCCTTTCAAAGGCTCTAGTAAACTAATCAAGACCCACTCAGAATGGGTAAAGTCACATCTCTATCTAATCAAAAGTTTATAACTCAAATTGGGTGTGTCACATCTCCACGGAGAAAACCTAATAAAAATTTTCCAATTTACAGTATTGAATCAGGATTAAAAGAAACAGTTGCCACCACAAGATTGGGTCAAGATTAAACCATGGCTTTTCTGGAGTACATAATAGATCCAACCAGCACACCTCTCCTCTCTCAAAAATTTCTAATCCATCTAATTGCCCCACTACTTGACCAAACAAGTAACCAGCTACTTTTCTCTGCCCTCACCAAAATCATCTAAGTTCAAGCCACTATAATCTCTTGTGTGGAACTTTTCCCATTTCTCTACCTATTCTGCCTCTTACGACATCTTTTCCCATCCCATATAATCGCCAAATATTAGAGTGTTCCTCTAAAATGAAAAGTGAATTATGTCACTTCCTGTTTATGACTTTTCAATACCTTCACATTTCCTTTAGAATATGGCAGAGCCATTCTTAATTGTCTCTTGCCTATGTCTTTAGACTCACCTCTTGTCACTCCACCACTCCACTTTAATTTCCAGCAATATTGCCCTTTTAATTTCTTAAATCTTGCTAGCTCTTCTTGCCCTCCAGGACTTTGTATATGTTGATAGCTTCACTAAGAACATTTTCCATTTTCTCCCCTTTTTATGCATCCTTCAGGTACTACTCAATCATCACTTTTTGTAGGAGTTTCCCCTTTCCCTTACAGAGTAACGTAGGTCCTATTTTATTTGACTCTATTGTCTATCCTGTATTTTTCCCTTATCACAGTACTTATGCTTTCTAAATTATCTTCTTGACTGAACATTAATCTCCATAAATGCAAGAACCATATTTATTTTGCTCACCATTTTGCATACCTAAAATGCTGTGTGACACATAAAAGATACTTAAGAACTATTTTTTGAATGAGAAAATGCATGGTTAACTAAAAGAGTACACTGAGGTCTATGCTTCTCTATAGTTTGTCAACAGTTAAAAGTATTTTTCCATTAAAATTGGTCATGATTGATTAAAACAATTGATTTTATATATTTATGCTTTGTCTTATTCAAATATTTCCATAAGTTTATTGACAGATAAATGATTTTTTTTTACCTAATAACTCCACAAACATAAAATTTGGAATGTCTCTAAACTTTTTTGGCTTAATATTCTCTTATTTGTATTTTTTAACACCTTTTCTTGCTCAATTAAGTTTCATTTGGTAAAGATATGATATTCTGAAATATGAAAAAAACATTTAGATAAATAATACAGTGACAGAAATGATTCTTTCATATGTAGTAGTGAGATGAACTTATGAACTAGACATACCAAGATTGAAAAATTACTAGAAATAACCATTAGATTTAAATTTGCATGCTGTGTCAATTATTAAAGGCTGCCTTATACCTAATTGGGAGGAGGGTAGTACAATCATGTCTGAAAATCAGTATGAAAAAAATTCCATTATTAATTATTGGTGTCAACCAGGGAGGTAGCAGAGAGGGGTGATGGAAAACCTGCCACATCTTTGACATCATGATATGCAATTTTTAGTATAGAAATATTTTAAACTGTCAAAGGATCTGGGTGGCAACATATAAGGGGTAAAATTTTGAGCTAATTATCTTTTGATATATTATATAGCTAGCAAAAATTATACAGACACACACATACAAGACAGCTATTTATCTATGATATAGTATTATAGAAGAAAATTTTAAAAGATGTAATTAGAAAAATTTTAATCATCCTTCCCAATCTGTTCTTTGTAAATGGGCTAAAAGCATGATCATTATGTATTTTAAAATGGTTTCTGCTTCTAAAAATACAAATTTAAATATCTTAATGAATTTATATATGCTTATTATATTAATATTACTTTAATTATTTAGAATTAAGAAAGGTCTAAATTCAGTTGAGCATTTGCCTTTCCCAAGGAAATCTAGTGACATATTTGTATTATAGTAAAAATTTGATTGTGGGGTTTAAATAATGTAAAATCCATTTTATTTCCAATGGTTACATAACTTTAAATATTTTTAAAATGTGTCCTTATATGAAGATTTTAAAATACAGAAGTTATCAAAATAAATCTCCACTAATATCCTAGGTTATGACTGGATAGAATACAATAGGCTTTTCAAAATACAAATAATTCATGCTTTTACCTAGAAAGAATCAATATTTCCTAGATAGCAATGTTGTACCAGAATTTAATTTGAAATTTTATTATATTGTAGGCATCACAGAGATAGTAACACTTCAACTTCTTTTTCTCATCACTGATATACAAGCATCAAACACATTACTTAGCAAATAGTTTTTATATTTAAAAAATCTCAAAGGGCAAAATGCAGATTGTTTATGTAAATAAACTAATAAATGAAAAAACATACACAAAATAAGAGAGTTAGTGTTTCTGTAGAAGACATAGGGTATAACTTCTCTTTTTAGAGATGGGAATACTGAGGCCAAAGGCAATTAATATAGACAGCTAGTTAATGGCAGATACAGGACATACATGTTGATATTTTCTGTTCTCCAAGTAGCTAGTTAATGGCAGATGCAGGACTTGCATGTTGATAGTTTCTGTGCTCCAAGTAAAAAGTACTTCAGAGCATATAATTAAAAAAATAATAATAAATCTCTTTGAAGACATCAGTTATATTTGGCTAATTTTTTGTAATGAATTCATTCCACTCATAAGCTATCTATTCTGCTGCCACATTGTACCTATTCACACAGCAAGAAAAGCACCAGCTTAACCATTCTTACCTGAATCCTCAAGAGACTAGTTTCTCTAAGTGGTGGAAACTAGCCAGAAATCTTTAAACTGGTTCCTTCCAGTCAGTCCACAAGGTGGCAGTACAGCATTATTACAAATAATACACCTAATGCAGATTTGTGAAAAAAAAAATGTAAATAAATTTTTTTCACACATTGGGGAATTGTTTCGCCTCTTTTCCGTATGAGATATCTTGAGGTTAAATACATTCTACAAACTCTGAGTGAATATTAGACTTTATAAATTGCACAAACAAGACAAAATGAGTTTGTTTTAGACCTCTGAATGATGCAGACTGTCCAAGATGTATTAAGTAGTGCGCCAATATCTTGAGCAGAAATCTAACTTTAATGAATTAGGAAGGAAACCTCATGTACGTATGATCAGGAAACGTAATGGATTTTATTCCATATTACCTAACAAAAACAGTCAACATTGAGAGTGATGATTTACCAGAATGTAAACTGTGCCTAACCAAGATAGTGTCTGAATTTAAAATTATAATTCTAGATATGCTCATATACTTTACTTATTATAAACAGAAAATTTCACTTAAATTGAGTGCAGTATAAATTGATATCATTTTCAAATGTTTCTCTTTTTTTTTTGGAGTTATATTCTTTCAAATAAGGATCACTAAATTTGTTGAAAATCAGCGAACAGGAGAGCTTTGTTCTAGGGTTCAGCCAAAGCTCCAAATAGAATTCAACGTGGGAAACCGATCTACACTAAAATCCAAAGTGTATCTCATCAACACTCTTGTGATCTGAAATAGCTTTCACACAGTAACTGTGGTCATGCATGAGCGCCCACAAAATTTGCCATTAATTGAAATGGGAATACAGAAACAGGCAAGTTGCGAAACTTTCGATACAGAAAAGTTGTGATACTGGTAGAGAATCTGTGAAGTTTTATTTGTCGTATATCTTGTTTCAGATAGTTGAAGTGGAAATCAATTTGAAGAGTTTTGTGCTATAGGCAAGGAAACGTCTAGAAATGAGCGAACTTGGGAAACTCAGGCTAAACTAATATATAACATAATAAGAGCAATTTTGTTAGTCATCTTCTTTCATGATTTTCTTCTTTTTCTAAATCTCACTTTATGCCTTAATCATTTACTGCCTACTGAAATAGTTTAATAAAATGTGAAATATTAAAGTCTACTGAATTTTCCAGCATTCTTATCACCTTTTTCTAATAACAGAAAACAGCTTTCTTTGCAAAACTTTCTTCACTGCTCAAACCGTAATATTCTAGAGGACTCCCAGTCATAATGCTCTGGCAATCCACCTATAGAGTTGGCTAGTAAACAGACCTGGCCAACCATATTACTCATGGTTTGAGGAATTAATTACTTTACAATCCAATCTAGGTCAATCAAAGTCCTTTCCTGGGATATGGTGCATTAGTGTGTGGAGAGAGCAATAGAGAAGGTTCAAACTGCAGTAGAGAAGGATGGAATCAAACAGAGACGGAGGGAAAATTTGCAGAGGGGTGGAGAATTTTGACGATACATAGCCTATAGTTCCAGACACTGAAATTCCTGAATTTTTTATGGTTCCTGCTTATCAGTCATTAAATCTACCAGTTATTACAGGATCTTTACAATAAATGTCATTTTCTGCTTCATTTAGTTTATTGGAGTTTCTGTCACTTGAAACCAAAAGAATTCTGACTAGAACAGCTGTTTTTCTAAATGCTTCTTTATTAACATATTATCTTTTAAGAATTTACAGATTATATTTGAAATTACTTTCCTTGATCATCTGCAGAAATACAGAGAAAGCCCCAAGAAATAGAACACATTTTAAAAATATATCATGATCATGTTTTATCCCCTTTATAAATATCAGGTTTGGAAGAAGAATTATAATTCAAAATAGAGTAAATTGTAAAATAAATACACATGTTGGCTTGCAATTTAGATATGATTTTAGCTTAATAAAGAATTGTTCTTTTCTTAACTCAACATCACATCCACTGCTCTCATATCACATGTTGTCCTTTCCCCTTCACTTCATTACCCCACTTCCCCCCAATAAAAACATGGGAAGGAAAAAAATAAAACAACAGTGACAAAGGAGGAGAAAACAAGTTAGGAAGGAAGAAACCCAAAAAGAAGACGGGTGCTCAAAGCTGGGGCTTATAAAAGAAAAATCATCATCAGAGAAAGAGCAAGGAAATGTCAAATCTAGTTATGAGTGAAGCTGAAGAAAATGATAATGCCAATGCCCATGAATTAGAACCAAATGCATTAAGGTCCCAGTAAGGAATATGAGAAATGGCATTTTTAAAAGGATTCAAAGTTAGGAACCACCAAATTATGGAAATATAGAGGTTTCAGAGAGAAATTAGGGTATCAACATAATCATTATTGATGATATCTTCTTTGGCTAAGGTTCATTTGTTTTATCATTTGTGGGTTCTGCTTTTTCAATTCATTCTTTGCTTTGTTTGATCTAACTTATTATTAAAGATCTAAATCTACATCCATGTGATTACATTTGAAACCTATCTTAAAGTGTCATGAATTTAAATGATCAGAAGAATCAAAATGGAGTGGTAAAACAAGATTTAGATATTGATAAGATTATGGATAAAGCAAAGCTGTATGGCACTTTTTACATCTACAACTGCCATAATCATGCGTAGAGCAAATTATATTAAAGAAGGTACTAAAACTAATTAAATGACCATTTTGAAAATAGCAATGAAAGGCACTTGCATGTTTTGAAGTAGAATGTTGGTGCTATTGATAGACAAATTTTTAGAGAGAGTGTGCTATGGATATTGATCCCTCAAGAAAAACTTTTAATTCACAAAAATAATGTCAGAAAAAATAGGATAGAAACTTCATTAAAGGATGGCATTGTACTGGCATTCGATTTTACCTTATCAGTGCTTCACTGCAAATTAAGAAAAAGCAATGAGATAAAAATTCCATCAAACTATAGAAGATTAAATTTACCACCTGTGTAGAAGATAAATATTTTAGGCTATATAGGTGGGGCATTCATAATGAGCAGAAAACAATTATTGAAGCTCCCCCTCCCAAATTATTATCCTCATTTCCATTCAAGAAACTTATTGAGTGAGAAAACCTAGTTGATTTCTGCCTGATGTAAGTCCAACATAATTTCAATAGTAATTATTCAGAAAAATCAATTCTTTGTTAGTATTTCTTTTTAATTTCAATTCAAACCACTAGCGACATGTTTTCTATTTTTTATATTCCCTTTAGTACGTGACAATGATATCAATGTTCCCTGATTCTATAGTACACACTGCAAAAATATTTAAATATGGAAAGTCATAAAGAAAAAAAAATAATGGATTTGTTTTCATTATGTTGCTGATGTAATAATTTGCCTAAAATAATATAGCATCATTTTTGGAATTATAAATATTACCCATTTTTTACTTTTATAATAAAAACAAAGAATTATGAAACCATTCTCAAGACAGCATACGTTTTTATATTCAGGTCCCATGCTAAGATCTTTCAATACAGTTGTTCTTTTTTTTTCTTTTTATGTATTTTTAGTGAAAAATCTTTACACACCATAAAATCCATCCAAAGTATAAAATCAATGGTTCATAATATCATCACATAACAGTGTTTTCATCACAGGATCATTTTTAGAACATTTGCATTGCCCTAGAAAACAAAATTAAAAGAAAAAAGGAAAATCCAAGCATCCCATACCCTTTACCCATCTGTCTTATTGATCACTAGTACTGCAATCTACCCAAGTAGGTTAATAAGACAGTGTAGTTTTGACAGATATAGTTATCAGTGGAACAAAATGAAACTTACTGAAGAAGATCCATCCAGACATGAGTAACTGACTACTTTTTTTTCTTCTTGCAATAATATAGCTACGCAAACATCATCAAAGATTAGGGCTATTGCATTACGGTTCGACAACCTGTATTTTCTTCTGGCTATTCTAAAACACCTGACTCTAAAAAGAAATCTCTCTCTATATATATATGAGTCAGCAGTGACAGTCATTTGTTAAATCCTAATTTCTCAGTTACACCTCCTCCCTCTTGTCTGATCTTTCTCTCAATCTTCAGGGCTATCTAGACGATGACCATTTTAACTTGCTCTTGCTGGAAAGGGGTATTGACCTAATGGGATAGAGGACTGAACCTGGGTGTTGTTCTTGGAGAGGCTGAACCTTTGGTTTCAGGACTTACTTGGCCTAGAATCAATCCAGAGGCCTTAAATTTCTAAGAAAATAAGCTTACTGAGAAAAACCTTTATAGGGACGAAGATGGTGCCCAGGGTACTCCCTAGGGTTTCCAGGAATACTGTAGGTTGGGCATGGCAAATAATACAGTTGCTTTTGCCAAAGACATTTTTCACAGTTTGGATGGGGGTGGGAAGTGAGGAGTGTAGGGAGGAAAACTAAAACAACTTTGAAATTTTATTGAGTAATGAAGTTGGAGGCGGAGATGTAAAAAAAGGATTGTTCTTCAGGCAGCCATCAACACAGTATCTTTTTCCTAGTCATAATCAAACGATGAAATCTTTTCCCAAAAAGCCTCAGAAAGCATTTTATGGAAGATCTTCACTTATAGTACACTTCACTATATCCCACTTAAGAAAAATATAACTTTAATTTTTAAAAATTTTTGACACTTTTTTTGTAATAGTTGTTAGAATTAGAAATAAGTATGATTATGGAAAAACATTAATGATAAATCTATAAAAATGATTTTTAGAAGGATTAGAAATCTTTGATTAATATAGAAGCCTGGATACTGGAAAGGACCCATATTTGTTAATATATTCTACCATAAAATACATCGCGTGTAAGTCAGGGGATAAAATAAGTATTTTAAATAGATAAAGGGAGAGTAATCTGAAACATTCCCCTGATGAATTCCATTTAAGAGCTTATATAGTCTTTCTAATTTAATATTGATAGTGATCACATTAAGCATACTATATCTACTCTCTGAGGACATTTATCAAATACAATGTTGTGATGTGACATATTATATATTAAATAGATTAATTATTACCTGGGAAATTATATGTAATTCTTTCTTTTCTCTAAATTATATTTTTCTTAAGAAATTAAGTCCTCAAACTACACTTAATTAAAACTTCCATCTAGTATCATTAAGAAAAGTCACCTAAATCCAGTAGAGCCAGAGAAATAGACACTTAAATGAGATCTTAAATTTTATAAATAAGTAACTGTATTTTATTTAAAGATAGTTTTGGGTTACTATCTCTTAAAATAATGTCTTATTAAAAAAAGACTTTTAGGAAGTTGTCAGCTTTAACTGTGGAATTGTTTTAAAAGAGTAATTTAAGTGACAAAATAAAAATGAAATGCTTCTATATTGGAATCCATGAGGCCTGTTTTATTAAAAATGCATAATCTCTGATCAGCAGACAACATATAATAATTTATACAAGCTTTGTGAAAAAGAATGGTTTTAGAAAACTTAATATTAGTGCCTTTCCTTAAATAAATTATTTATATTTTTGTCAATTTTTACCACTGTTTTGTTATATAGCACAGCTTTAAAAACTTTATTCCAGTCAAGAAGCAAAGCTAATACTAGACCACTGAATGATTAAATTATCACATGGTTTAAGTTCATATTAATAAGATTTTATCATATGTACTATATTCAGAGAATGCAAAAAACTTAGAATAATAAACCTAAATTTCTTCAATTCTCCACATTTTCCAACTAAGGAAATCAAAATATTTACACATTCAGAAATATAACCATGTGAATTTTCTTCAGGTGAACTTGTTTGGGTTTTGTTGTGGTTGTTTTAATGTATTGGAGTCCTCTATTTCTTTTAGTGCGGACATGCCTGTGGGAACAACACTGCTCACTGCATTTCCAGTAATACCATAAAAAGAAACGCTTTTCAATAACTATTTTCAAGTTTGTATGCTTAAGAAGCTCTGGAATTGTATTTTAACCCTGCAATTTCAGTGAAAACAATAGAGATTAACCGCCAAGTGCTGTTCTGAGTTTCTGACTACTGCAAGAGTGTGTTCTGAGCTGTGTATCTAAGAGTCACCAAGAGAAGGCATCCATATCAGAGAGACGTCTGGGGCTAAATAATTAAGACACAATTTTACCACACAGTTCAAGCCACCTCTTCTGGAGGAAATGATGAATTTCTTGTGTTCCTACTCAGATGATTTAGGCACTAAATTTAGGCAAGGAAATGACTAGGGGATAAATATTCCACCATCCAAGAGTCTGGTGTTGAAATAAACTCAATTTAATTGCATCCTAGTTTGACAAATTTGTTGTCAAAACAATTTAAGCTAAGCCATGTAGTTATATACTTATTGCAGGGCATAACAGTCCACTAATCTAATTACTGAATGTGTTCTAAGAAAAAGAAAATTAAATTAAGGAAAACTCTTTTGCATAGCAATGCTTTATAGCTTACTTTCCTTCCCAAACAAGAGAGGAGTGTGAAATCCAAGACTTCTAGTATAAGATTTTAACAGTGAAAAGGAAAAAAAAAATTAATAGGAAGAAAAGAGGAAAAAAGAATCTGATGCAAAATCAAAGGCAGAAACCATAATGACCCATTAATTTTTACTGTAGTATTTGAATAATAGGACCTCTTATTCTAGTTAATAATAATTCCATTACTTTTCAAGACTAGCACATGATTTCAGTTTCCGCTCTGTAATGGAATATAATACTAACTTTTTGCATATACACATTATGTGTTTATTGATGGTGTGTTTTTTTCCTATTATGCCTTCCTTTCCAAGTCTTGATTATTTAAACTTTGTGCTTCCTACTCCATGAAATTAGTCTTTGGTACTTGAATCAGAATAGAATGTTCTCTCATATATCTCACATAAATTAAATTGGGCTATCTCATCATAAAACTGCATGCTAAGCTATAAGTATATTAAAAGCATAAATCAAAACATGATTAACTCCAAGTTGTAACTTTTCAGGCTTAAAGCATATTAGTGAGAATATTGCAGTCAGAGTTCTATATATTTTGCACTCGGGATTTTTAGGAACAAATTCTTACAAAAATGTGAAAGCAATAAATTATTTTATAAGGGAATAATTAATTAATTAATTTGGAACATTATTCCCCCCTTCTATGATAGTGTCACTCTGAATCAGTCCCTCTGTCCCTCTGACCCTTCCTCTCTCTCTCTCCCTCCGTTTCTTCCTTCTTTCCTTTCTCCATAAGTCCAATGTCCAGAGCTTCTAATTTCCTGAACATGGTCATTGGATTAACTGGCCCAACCAAGTGGGACAGTACTTTGTTGTAAATAATCTCTTTAACAAACTGATGAAAACTATTCAGGCTCTTCACAAAAAAATCATGTGAACATAAAATTTCCCTCACAGTTTTAGAGAATGAACAGACTGCTCCTGCACATCCACGCATGGGTACTATAGTAACAGATTCATGAACCCCATGTTAAAAGCAAAACCAAACCAGAGCACTTGAGTGTGAGTAAATTATTTTAAATACTCTAATGCTAATTCAAGTTTTCTAGGTGAAGTGATCTCACTGTACTCTATACAAGACAGTGAGGTAGTTAGAATCAAATTTATTTCAGCCAGAGATATTCCTTGACTTCCAGCTTTCTGAATTTTAACATATTAGTTAAAATCATGAGAAAAAAGAAAGTCCATGTATTATTCAATAATTCATTCAAAAATTGTCATTGAGCAACTTTTATGGATCAGACTTGGCTTTATACCCAAGGAATACAATTATCAAAAAAACAAAGGCAAGGCAACTGTTCTCATAGACAGCTTAGTTCCAGGCAATCATTTCAACTCTTTTCTATGAAGTTGTACCATGGAGCAAGTGGGTCTTAATATCTACCAAACAGAAAATCATAACAGCAGTAGAGTAAATACATATTAGTTTTTGAACACTGTGTGCCGGTCATGATGCTAAACTACTTACATGTATTGCCTCATTCAATTTTCAATATTAAATGAAAGGAAATGTCTTAGTTTGCCATGGCTACTGTAGCAAATACCACAGTTTGGTTGACTTAAACAACAGGAATTTATTTCCTCATAGTTTTGGAGGCTCAAGTCCAAATCAAGGCAACAGAAGGATCATGATTTTTCTGAAGTCAGTAGCATTCTGCTGGTAGGTTGCCAGCAATCCATAGCCCAATCTCTGCCTCCATCATCCAGCCATCTCTCTCTCTGTCTGTCTCTGACTTGTCCAAATTTCTTCTGCTTATAAGGACTCCAGTCACTGGGTTAAGGTCCATCCTGATTCACTTTGACCTCATCTTAATGAACAATGTCTTCAAAGATCCTACTTACAATTGAGTCCCCATCCACAGGACTGGGGGTAAGGACTTGAACACGTCTTCATAGGGAACGTGTTTGAATTGACACTGTTCAGTGGGTCTCACTAAGCTGAAATCAAGGTGTTTGTAGAGCTACATTCCTTCTGGAACCTGTGGGGGAGAATCTTTTGGCCTTTTCAAGCGCATAGAGGCTGCCTACATTACTTGCCTCATGGGGCCTTCCTCCATCTTCAAAGCCAGCAGCATAGTAATTCCAAATCTCTATCTGATCTCTTCTTTTGCTTATTTTAAGGTCAACTAGATATTCCTTTATTCCATTTGCAACCCTAATGGTCACTCATCATACAACTTAACATATTCACAGGTTCTAGGGATTAGGACTTGATATCTTTGGGTAACCATTATTCTATCTACCACAAAACCCAATCCAAACTAACCTCACATCCCTAAATTAAGTGCAATATTCCCTATAGTAATTGCTTATTATCTAAATATAAATTATTTTATAGAATTATGGTCTTTTTAAAATTTACCTTATCATTTTGGATAGCAATATTAATACATTAGACTTCTCAATATTCTTTATAGGGCTTGACGCACTCTGGGGACAGTCAGTCTAGCATCCCAAATCAGATGCTACTTTCATTTTCCCTGCAAAAATTCTTTTTCAAAAGGCCTAGAATAAAGACATTAATTTTAATCAATTGGGAGCACTCATCTGGTTATTTGCTGCTTCTTAACAATTCATGCATATGTTTTGATGGTGTCTCAAGAATTCTTGAAAAACCAGAGGACCAGGGCTGATATAATAGCCATGTGCAGAGAAAATTTATTCTGAAGCTGCATTTGTCACCATTTGGTTGTAAAGCAAGGTAACTCTTTGCAAATATTCAGGCACTGTAAAGGAAATGAGAAGGAGAAAAGAACTTACAGATAGCCACTTCTGTTTCTGCTGACTCTCTTACTGTCCAAAAGCTCCTGAAGAGATTGTCCCTAATTTCAGTAAGTGAATTAAAGGACAGATTTTTGTGCACATGGAGATAGCCCATCTGGAAAAAAATCTGAATGTGGAACCAAATCTGTGCCAGAGTAAATATTTCATCTATATGGTTTTCCTCAGATGACTGCCACTGCTAAAACAGGCCCAAGCACACACTGAGCTAGATGAACAGAGAATGCAAATTATCCTCCTTTATTTGTTAAGTAGGAATGGAGTGCTCGTATGTAACTTGTTTATAAGATTTCCTAACTCACTTTTCTTGGATAATCTATATATTCTTGGGTATTTTAAATGAAACCTGTAATATCCACCAGGTTTATAACATGATTTGTTATTTTTGAGGTATTTAAACACTCATCATGTCACAGAATAAATATTAGAATGATTTCAGGTAGCAAATTTGATTTTTTCTTACCTTTGTCCCTCTCTGGATACTTAAAACATTTTGCAACCTATGAACATTAACTTCCAGGGTTAAGTGTGGATTACTAAGCATATTACTACAAATTATAAGATTCTAATTGTTATTCATGTTTTCATATCTTGGTACCACTGAATCTAGAGGTATGATAATTGCTAAATAGATGAACTATTAAGATGGATTAATTCAGTTTGACTCATTATTCAAGGAAATGACAGTGTATCCAGCCACCAATAAAGGGGGCAGATCTGCTCATTTTGTCTATTTTACCTGTATTAAAAAGCAACCCACACCATCTTCATGTCATGGTCAGGCACCGGGAATCAAATCCGAGTCTCTGAGGTGGCAGACAAGAACTCTGCCACTAAGCCACCATTGCCTGACCTCTTTTTTTTTTTTTAGGCCATTGTCTTTTATTAGTGTTTTTCAATAAAGAAGAGATTAATAGAAAAAAAAACACTTTGACTTTTGTATATTGTGACAGTCAATATCAATAGTTTTCAGTTCTTTGAGTATTTATATATCTTTACATATATTTATATAAATATATTTTTTTTTCTGAGAAATATAAACTCACCTTCTTTGACTCTGTCGGAGGCACAGCATGCTCTAACTCAGACTTGACTGATCAGAATAGAAAGTTTATGTGAGGTCCAGAATAATAGCACTGGCCCCTAGCACCTTTTAAACATAATTTTGTTGTGGTTTCCTTAATTGTATCATGCATTTTATTTTACCTTCCCGTGACTATTTTATTGTGTGAATGCTCTGTTTCCCTTGATCAGAAAAATATGTAACAGTGACTTAATAAAAACAATATATAACCTGTAAAACAAATTGGCTATGAATTCAAATTTTATTGTCTGTATTAAATAGTGATAATCAGTAAACTCTTATGCAAATGGACTAGTATTCTGATCTCAATTTATTTGATAAGAAAAATGAACTCATGTGCTAATACTGGGCTAACTCACATGAGCTATTCATCATTACGCTTCTCCCTGACATGCGAAAAAGGGGAGTTAGCTTTTCTGTTTTGTAGTTTAGTTTTTCGTGGAAGTAACTACTATGTACCTGGGCTAAGCATATGCTGTCTAGTTTCCCGTCTAGCCTTCTGGTCTTCTTTCATTCAGCTGATTCCTTTCTAGATAGTTACACAAGCCCTAATCTTTGTGGTTTTGCTGATATCCCTCTCTGACTAGAATTACTGAGCAACCCCAAGGCCATCTGGAGTGGTGCTCTCCCTCTCTCTAGCAAGATAAATTTCTCTGGCAATCTATCCAAATTACAGCATTCTACCATATCTCTCAAGAAAGAAGAGTAAAGGTGGATAAAAGAGAAAATTGTTATTTTACAATTCAATTAAAGATATAAAAGAAATCTATTATAAATAAAATATAAAATATAAAGCTCTCTTCAAAATTCACAATAAAGCATTACAAAAGAATACAATATGCAAATTCCAATTGTTTACAAAATACATTAAGAATCATCTCTGATGATAACTTTCTGGAAAGAGTTAAAGCACTCATAAAATAGCAGTTGAGAAAATGCACTTGTTCAGAACTGACATTTTAGAGCACAGTATCATTTATTGTGCAATATCATTTTATTCAAATTCTATAGGGTTAGGTTTTTTGTATTCAGATAACCCAAAATTTACATTAATTGAGGCTTCTCTATTTTCTGTTTTGTTGTTGTCTTTTTTACTCTGGATACTTGAATTATTTTTTCTTCCTTCCCCTTACTTCATTAAACTAAAAAATGTATCATTGATTTATATGGAGTCATCAGTTGCTTCAGTTGTTTGGGTTTTGATTTATTTTGTTAACAACTAGTACCACTTTAGACTCTAATTTTAGCTAGGAAAGATAAATTCACAGTGAATTGAATTCATATTATTCATTATTCTTTTTTTTTTTTTTTTTGCATGGGCAGGCACCAGGTATTGAACCCAGGTTTCTAGAATGGCAAATGAGAACTTTGCCTGCTGAGCCACTGTGGCCTACTCTCATTATTCATTTTTAATGTCCATTATTACAAAATTGTTCTTACTCTATTAATTAATAAAACTGATTCCTGTCCCTTTTATACAGCTAAACAAGAATAGACCAATGGATATGGGTAATGATTACATTATAGTAAATTTATTTTGTAGAAGAACTGTTTTGAGTCTTCAAGTAACTAGAGGCTCTTGTAAATAATTTAAAACAAATATTTGGAAGAAATCTGAGTAGCTGATTGTGAATTTTTCTTAACATTTTCTGTTTCAATTGTGAAGAATTTTGTCTTTGTTGTAATATGTCTTTTTCTTGTCTTTTATCTGCAAAAGAAAAAAAATCAGTTGCTTCATTGAAAAAGAAATTGTGACTATTTAGAATTATGTTAGCTATTTTTTTTCAACCTCAGAAAAATATAGCTCAAAGTATACAATGGGACAGGTAGCATTCCCAGAATGCTTGTAATTAATATAATATATAATTTTAGTACATATCACATTGTAATTATATTCCATACTCCATTCAAAAAGTTATTCAGAGATTGGATAGTTTTCTAATGTACATGAAATACTGAGAAATTCACATTTGTAAAATTGGGATGGCCAGCATAGTAAACTCTATTCCGTTCTGTATTATTTCTCTGCTCCACTCTTTGTGAATGTCTTAAGCATCAGTGTGTTTCATTAAGTTCCATGCATATATGGTTTGATGTCTATAGTTTTAAAATTTTGCAAGTTTGAGCGTATCATAAAATGATAAGATCCAACAATTGTTTATGTATCAGAGCTTATATTGACTGCTACTGCAGGGTAGAAGCAAGCTTATTGACAACTTTTATAAGTATTAAATTGTAACAACTTTTATTATTTTCTTTTGCTTTTTATTTTATCATTGTGTTGCATTTATATATCCCCTCCAAGCACCACCCAGCATATAGACCTGGTTTACAAAGCTTTTTCCTTATTAAAAAAAAAAATACTTAAGTAAGAATCTGTCTCTGTTTTGGTTATCATGTAATTTTAACATTGCAACAATTATTTTGAAAAAAACTATGCCCAGAGTGAATATAGTTTTGAATGAAGTCAAACATACTTGGAAACAGAAGCTGATATAGGAAATGCTGTGGAAATCACGTTAAGAGAAAGGGAGCAAGAAGGTTCATCTTGAAAAATCTTTCATAGGGAAGCCGTGGGAAATGTTACCAGATTTCTGAACTTCTGTCATGCGAATGACATATTTCCCCTCTAATATTTAATGGGAGTGTTAACTATGTTATTGATTAATCATGTTCCCCACAAGTACTAAACTTTTTGTGCTGGTTTGAAACTGTTGTATACCCCAGAAAAGCCATGTTCTTTAACCCTCATTTAATATTGTTGGGTGGGCTCTTTTTGATTAAGTTGTTTCCATGGAGATATGACCCACCCAATTGTGGGTGGGACATTTTGATTAGGTGGTTTCCATTGAGCTATGTCTCTGCCCATTCAAGGTGGTGTTGCTTACTGAAGTCCTTTAAGATGGAACCATTCTGGAAAAAGCTTCAGAGCCAACACAAGACCCAGACATTTGGCGATGAAGAAAGAAAACACCCCTGGGGAAGCTGTTTGAAATAAGAAACCAAGTACTCCAGCAGATGCCAGCCACATGCCTTCCCAGCTGACAGAGGTGTTCCAGGCCCATTGGCCTTTCTTGAGCCAAGATAGCTTTCCCTGGAGATCTTAGTTTGGACATTTTCTCAGCCTTAGAACTGCGAACTTGCAACCGAAAAAATTCCCTTTTTAAAAGCCATTCCATTTCTGGTATTTTGCATTCTGTCAGTTTTAGCAAACAATAAATCCCTGCCCTATGGATGAGAACCTATATTTATAAATATTATTAGTTAAGGTGAGGCCAAGCTGAATCAAGTTGGGCCTTAATCCAATCTGACTGGATTCATTATAAGCAGAGGAAATTTGAACACAGCAGTAGAAAACAGGAGGGCGCAAACAGGGAGAGAGACAGTGGCCATATGAGAGAAGCAGAGACTGGGCTATGAATTGCCAACAGAGTGCTACAGACTACACAGAAAGCATGGTCTTGCTAACATCTTGATTTTGGATTTCTAACTTCCCAAAGAGTGAGATAATAAATTCCTGGTACTTAAGCCTATCATTAACAAATCTGCGGCATTTGTAACAGCAGCCCTAGCAAACTAGGACACTATCCCCAACACTGCCCTTGGAATAGATGTGCATTGCTTTATTTAAGCCTAATTTAAAAATAGTTGGATACTGTATTGGTTTCTTGTTGCCTCAGTAACAAATTACCACAAATTTAGTAGCTTAAACATAAAACTTTATCTTATAGTCTTGTAATGAGTCTGGAACTCAGAAGCTTGCAATCAGTTTCCCTGGGCTAACGTCAAGCTGTCAGTGAGGCTGGTTTCTTCTGGAGGCTCTGAGACAGGAAGCTTGTTTCCTTTCCCTACTCAGCTTCTCGTGGCTTCTTAGATCCTTTAGTTTCTGCTTCCCTTCCCCTCAAGTGCAGCATTCTATCTACTTCTGTCATCACATTGTCTTCCCCTCCGTTTGCACAAGAGGAATTTGTAAATTTACTTGTGATTACATACAGAACCCACAAGGAGCACTCGGGATAATCTTCCCAACTCAAGGTCTTTAATTTAATCATATCTGCAGATATGATTTTTGCCATATAAGGTAATATTCACATTCCTAGGGATTAAGACATCGATATATTTGAGAACCATTGCGCATTCTACCATAGAGTCTATTTTCCTCATTGTGATTATTTTAAAAGGTGAGGTGCACAGTTAACATGGTCATGATCTCATATGTAAAAGATGCAGAACCAGGACAAAATTTCTGAACTGACACCAAATCCATTTTCCTAACCATAAAGCTCCTAATAAAGTAGTGGTGAGATTCCTTTCATATCACTAAAATTTCAAACAAGAGATGTATAAAGAACTTCCAAGGATGTTGTGGGCATAATTTCCTTATGTTCTTAAATTTCTCTGAATTATGTTTTATAGACCTCTGTCTTTTAAGAGTAATATTTGTGCCTTATAAGAGGTAAGATCAAAGTTTAGATGAAGAAAATTTATTTTTGGCATTGTTATCATTTAAAAAAAGATGTTATTTCAGTACAGATCAGGAATAAAGAATGAGTGATAGACTACTTCTAAAAGTGTCTTACATCTTGGTTTTGGATTTTCATAATGGTGTCTTTGGAAGCAAACATTAAATAGGCCCGCATATTCAGTATTCTTTGCTTTATGGAAAGAAAGAACAATGTCAGAACACAAAATGAGTGCTTTATATTCCTGGGTTAGTGAAAATCATTCTAGGGAAAGCAGACGTCTGTTTTGTATATAGACACCATCAAATTATTTTCAATTCACTAATTCTGCTTTAAAAATAATTTTACATTCAAAGCCAGATACCTTGAACACATTTTATTCTTATTTGCAGTAATAATGGATTAAGCCCATTTTTGCAAACTAGATTCCCTAGAGACAAAGCCTGAAACATGGATTTGGTACACATGGTTTATGGACAGGGTATGCACAGGAAGAAGGAAGTAAGCAGAAAAGAATAGGGCAGAAGGAAGTGCTAGCCTGATCTCACAGAGAACTCTGCAGCGTGAATTGCACCAGAGTTGACCACTCAGGATCTGTCCCTACTGCAACCCAGATGAATCAGTCATTGTCTACAGGCTGTGCCTAAGGCTGGGAAGGTAAGTCTGGAATTTAGCTGATGATCTGAGTCCTCTTATGCATTCCTCTTTGAACAATTGTCCAGGAAACAGCTGTTACGTGTTAGCACCTAGTATTCAAAGTAACTAGGGGAAAGGTTTCCCCAAGTAGCTAAGATTTGGATTGGACACCAGCAATGTCTCCTGTGGCCCTTATATCATAATGTGAAATATCTTTTTTATTAGAAAGTGCATGTCTTTGGAAAGACATATAACTATTTTATGCCTTATCTCTCCCCTGACCAGAAATGTTGTAAATAATTTTGGTCTCCATAATAAATTATGGTATTTCTACATAATCCAATCAGCTAGACTTAAAAAGGATAAGATTAATTAATTTAAGGAATTCAATTACCAAATTCTGTGGCTTTATATTACTGGCAAATAGCCTCTAATAAATTGTCCCTTTAGACAGAACCTAAATACCAAAGTACTGTATATTCAAATATCATCCTAAAGTTTTCCCAAGATTGGATTATAAGATGCTTGATATGGGAAATGTTAATCATTTTGTGGTTTCAAACTACCAGTTATTACATACTAAGTAGGCAATCATAGATTTCACTTCCAACATTAGTCATGTAAAATTATGACCTGTCAAAAATGGTGGGTCACTTCTTAACCCACTTCATACAAAAATAGTTTGTTATGTTTAGTTTAAGAGAGAAAAATGTCTCAAACAAACAGCTGTTGTATCAGACTATGAAATGGAAAATTTAAGGTACCTAAGGTAGCTTCTTGAATAAATGGAAATTTTCCTGCTAAATTAATTTCACAGTGTTCCATGACTTTAAAGGAAATAAAAGTGACACATCAACTACCTGCTATACATCTGGGAAAAGGCTATGGCAACAAGTTCACCATATTTGTAGTTAAAAATATTTTAAATGATCTCTTATATATGTATTTAGGAAGTTGTGACATTTTGAGACTCCACACCCCCAAGAGGCATTATTTAATATATTGTTAGGAAAAAGGCCCTGCACTTAATTGTGCAAAATACTATTTGGCTGATAAAGTGCCATAAACCTATCCAGTATAAAAAATGAAGAAATGAAAGGAGAAAGGTTATGTCTGAAGTTACAAAAAATCCTCACTGCCAATTTCCCTAGCTTCATCAATAAAGTAGAAATGACAAATAGAGCTTGGCGAAATATCTTGTGATCCAAATTTATTTATATATGATGCTTTGCAAATGTGTAATAACAAAATCAAACATACATTGCTCATGTTATTCTTCTCGTCCTGATCTGAATTCCATTTTCTTTACAAATGTTTCCTTGCCTGTAAACCCATAGGCATGTTAGCCAATTTAACACACTGCAGTTCTCAAAAATCTATTACTTGTTTTCTTTCTCCATTCAGAGACCAGATTTGGTAACAAAGATAAGAAGGAAGAACCAGGAAGTTCAAATATCATCATCCTCAGTCTCCACTTGATCAGAAAAGCACAAACCCCCTTCAAATTTAATTCCACACTTTTATTTTTCATTTTTCTCTCTCGCTTTTTTTTTTAATTAGAGAAGTTGTGGGTTTAGAGAACAATCAGGCATAAAATACAGGATTCCCATGCACACCCTCATCATCAATATTTGCACTGGTGAGGAGCATTTGTTATCATTGATAATGCATTTTTATAATTGTGTTATTAATTAAAGTCCATGGTTTAACTCAGAGTTCAGTTTGTTTAGTGTAGTTCCATGTTTTTTTTCTAATCTTTATTCTGTTACCATATATACAACCTAACATTTCCCCTTTTAATCATATTCAGGTATATATTTTAGTGCTGCTAACAGCATTCACAATGCTGTGCTATAATCACCACAATCCATTACCAAAGCATTTCTATCATTTCAAATAGGAACCTAGTACATTTTAAGCCTTAATTTCCCATTCCCTATTCCCTTCCCCACTCCCTGGTAAACCATATTGTAGATTCTGACTCTATGAGTTTGTGTAATCTAATTGTTTCAAATCAGTGAAATTATACAATATTTGCCTTTTGTGTCTAGCTTATTTCATTGAACTGTTGTCTTCAAGATTCATCAAAGTTGTCACAAATGAATCAAAACTTCATTTCTTTTATGGCTGAATGATATTTCATCGCATGTATGTACCACATTTTGCTTATCCATCCATTAGTTAATGGACACTTGGGTTGATTCCTCTTTTGGAAACTGTGAATAAAGCCACTATGAACATCCGTGTGCAAATTATTTGAGTTTCTGCTTTCAATTTTTTGTTTATTACTTAGTAGTGGGATTGCCATGTCATATGGTAATACTATACTTAGCTTTTTTTTTTTTATTCCATGTGTTCTACTCCTTTGTTGACAAGGTAGATAAAAGGAGCATCAGACACAAGGTTTTCACAATCACACAGTCACAATTGTGACAGCTGTATCATTATTCAATCATCCTCAAGAAACATGGCTGCTGGAACACAGTTCTACATTTTCAGGCAGTTCCCTCCAGCCTCTCCATTACATCTTGAATAACAAGATGATATCTACTTGATGCATAAGAATAACCTCCAGGATAACCTCTCGACTCTGTTTGGAATCTCTGAGCCATTGACACTTTGTCTCATTTCCCTCTTCCCCCTTTTGGTCGAGAAGTTTCTCTCAATCCCTTGATGCTAAGTCTCAGCTCATTCTAGGGTTTTTCTCAATCCCTGGATGCTGAGTCTCCATTCATTCCAAGATCTCTGTCCCACGTTGCCAGGAAGGTCCACACCCCTGGGAGTCATGTCCCACGTAGAGAGGGGTAGGGTGGTGAGACTGTGCATTGTGTTGGCTGGAGAGAGGGACCATATCTGAGCAACAAAAAAGGCTCTCTTGGGGGTGACTCTTAGGCCTAAATTTTAAGTAGACTTGACCTATCCTTTGTAGGGTTAAGTTTCATATGAACAAACCCCAAAACTGGGGGCTCTGCCTATAGCAGAGCTATACTTAGCTTTTTGGAGAACTGCCTAGCTGTCTTCCACAGCAGCTGTACCATTTTACATTGCCACCAGCAATGAATGAGTGTTGTATTTCTCAGTATCTTCCCCAAAACTTGTTATTTTCAGTTTTTGTAATAGCAACCATTCTAATGGGTGTGAATGGTGATTCAACTCTTGGGTCAATCTTTTAACCCACGAGTTAAAGCGTGGGAAGAAAGCATGGATTTTCTTCTTGTTTCTCCAAGATTATGATTTATGTATAAAGCAAAGTTAAATACGCATCAATTATGTAAAGAAGTTGCCTATAGAAGTTCATATCAATCAATTAAGAAAACTACATTTCTATGATTTATTTAACCTTAAAATAATTAAGTACAGCTTTGGCTTCTCATCCAAATACCAATATCCATTAGCAGTTTTCTGTCTTATCAAATTCCTCTGACACTCATAACTTCTCAGCAGTCTAAGACCACACCTGTGGGAAGAATATACATTTTGCACATCTATTTTTCAATAATATGGAACCAGTAAGTATGTTTACTACTGAGTACATTTATCTATCCTCCTTTTTCTAAATTTGAAAAAAAACAACTGTAATGTCCAGATAAGTTATGCATGTCCTTGTCTAGAAAATAAAAATGACATTTACTTCTTAGAGTTTAAAATGAGGAAAATTACACTGTATAAAAATTAACTGTCCCTAATAAAAACCTGCCTGGGGTATTAACCAACCAACAAAAACAAGAACCAGATTAAGCCTATATTCACACCTTATAAATTTCTACCATGACCAATAACTACCCGTCACAATTTGCTGTACGTTTTTAAATTTATTTGAACACTTCATTAGAGTATTTATACTATATTATCTAACTGCTTCATATCATAGAGGAAGAAAGTTTTAGCTCTCTTTATCTTCTTACATTATCCCCCAAGGAAGAGGAATGAAGACTAATTGGATTGTTTATGCTTAGAGGATATTGATTAGATCATGATTACTAATGGGGACAGGCCCCAATCTTTAAAAAGATCCTTTGCCCATAAGTGTTTCCCTTTATTCTAGTTCCACATTTCTAGTCTGCTGTGATAGAACCTGTAATATCTGACCATGGTAGTTTCTTCTAGCTTTTTATATTTATATAGACATGTGATGGCCAGTCATACATATTTTTATATCATGGAGCCATAGAATGATAAAATCCCATGACTTAGGTTTGGAAAGAAGGAAAAAGGCACTTAAACCACATGTTTGAGTGAATTTTTATCCATATTGTGCATTTGAGTTTATCAGGTTTTAGTTTAGAGATGAATTAAGATAGTTCCAATTGCCTGGTATTAATTATGCATAGCTCTCTGAGAAACACACAGAGAAGCAAGAGCAGAGAAGAAAATACTAAAAAGCTGTAAACCTGATTGAAAAAGAAGAATTTGGACATAATCCCATCCAAACACCATCACAGCTCTGTTCTTGCTCTTATTATATATGTTTGAATTATATATCCATATTTTATATTCATTAAAGTTTAATGGCAGGTGACAGGAAAGGGATTTAGTACTGTAAATCAGGTTCTTACTGAACATTTATAAGGCACAGAAAAGCAGGCTTCCAGAAATGACTGCTGGAATAAAACACAAAACTGATTCATAAGGCAAGCCATAATTTCTATCATGATCAGAAAGTTGGGAATCAGGAAACCTCTGCTTGAACTTCTGGTAAAAGAGAATATCACTCCTGCCATGATCCAGGAATCAGGAAGTCAACCCTGCAAATATTGACCCAAGGTCCACACTTTTTCAGCCATAATATATGCTGGCAAAGGGGATGCCCTCTTCTCTGCCTCTCAACGCCCATGTAAAGCATTGAGACTGGGCTTTCAGCCACCACTGCTGGAAAAACAAGCAAACAGCACATCACAACAAAGCAAGCCACTTCTTCCATGATAAAGCTTTCTAGCAGAAGCATTGCCATTCTTCCCCATCCTCTGGCATACACAAGACCTAAATGGATGTGCTGCTTCCTGCTCACTGAGTCCAAACAGCATGATATCATCAGTTTAGTAAACTAGCCTGATGTGAACCGAAATGGCAAAATGAACAAAATTTCTCCAGACTAAATTACAGACCCTAGTGCTATAGATGTTGTAGATCTGAGGCAAAATGTTAAAAGTATACTGCTTCCCTGCCAGTCATAAATAAGCATTCCTGATATGCCCAACATGGCACTATACAGAAAAAATGCATTCATCCTCTCTATAGCCACCTGTCAGATGTGACCACCAGTAAAAAGACCCTGTCTTTCAGAGTACAGCTACCATTGGTGTCACAATCTGATCACATTTACTATAACTCATATTTCTTTTTCTAGGATCCACCTGCCCTCTGTTTTAGGACAAATAGGTAATTTACAGGGTAATGTGGTAGAAAGCCTCACTATTTTATCTTTATCTTTCAGATTTCTAATATTAACATTAATCTCTTTTTTATTTTTTTACATGGGCAGGCACTGGGAATCGAACCTGGGTCCTCTGGCATGGCAGGCGAGCATTCTTGCCTGCTGAGCCACCTTGGCCCACCCAACATTAATCTCTACGATGGTCCTAATGATTTTATTTTCAGTTTACTCTTTCTATAAAGAGAAGAAATTTAGGGACTTCTTTTTGGTTCTTCCTACTATAATAAGCATCACTCCATGGATCAAGGAACCATGTGAGGACTCTGTCTGTGCTAAATATTCATATTTCAACCATACATCTAGGAATATAGGATATGTTCATGGAACCACTGTCCTCATTACAACTGTGAGAGAGAAACAGTCTTTTATTCCATTTATCTTCCAATTTCCATAAGCCCCCAGGGTGGACCACTTTGGCATTACGGGTGCTCAGAGATTATGGTTAGCCTAATGCCAGTATCTATGAACACTGAAAAGGCCTTGTGTGGTTCTTTCCCTTAACCAAGTACAAATATTCCCTGTTAAATGGTGGCATAACCCTGGGGGAGGCTTAGAGGGAGAAGAAGGCTAGGAAACTCATGACTTATTGAGGAGAATCCTTTCTCATCAGTATTCAGACTCTCCTTCATTCAAGGTCTTAGGTCTGTTGACTGTCTAGTATCTTAGATCTTGGACAGGAGCTGTGAATCTACAATGGAGATCTACATCAAGGCTTTGCTCATTAGACAGAGCTTTTTTTTTTTTCAGTAATATAGCTCAAGTTGTACTTCACAGGCTGACTAATTTTAGTGGCAAAGACCCTGATCAGTTAGCCCCTGCCAAATATCCATACTGGTCAGACAACTATTATAGTTACTCTGGCCTGATGATGATTACGTGAGAACACACACATTGACATGGTGTTTAAGTGCTGTCTCTCATCTACTTAAGTACTTTGGATATTAAATTCTTCATCTAGAAAATAGATGTTATCATTTTTGATTTTAAGTCAAAGGTATAAGTATGTATATATAAGTAAATGTGAAGTGAGTTCAGATGAACAATGAGGATAATGAGTGAATTTCAGACCATGAAAGAGATACATAAGAGAATATAACAGGGAATACCAAAGAAAGGAAAGGCCAAGAAGATCCTGGAAATATCACTTACATGAAAGGTGGACAATTGAATGTCAAGAAGGGTCAAATTATAGAGTCAAGTGAGGTAAGACTTTAGTTACCAACAGAGCAAACCCGTACTGCACTCAGGAGACATTGTTCAGGTAAATGCTGTTGCTGCAGGATGGAAGCAAAGACCTAGTGCTTAGTTTTTGTAGTAATTAGTTCTGATATCATGTGTGCTGGTTTGAAAAGATTATGTATTCTAAAAAAGCCACATTTTAAACTTAATCAATCTTGTGAGGGCAACAGTTTCTTATAATCCCTGTTATTCTCATCCCTATCTACTCAATCGATTGTGGATATTAAACTTGATTATATGGAGACACATCTCTACCCATTCCACAAGGGTCTTGATTAGTTTACTGGAATCCTATAAAAGAGGAGACGTTTTGGAGAGAGTTCCTTTTGAGAACGAGGAGAGAACCACAGAACCACTACAAAATGACAAGAGAACCACAGAGTACACTTTTGGAGATGAAGAAGGAAAATGCCTCCCAGGGAGCTTCATGAAGCAAGAGGCCTAGAGAAAAAGCCAGCAGATACTGCCATGTTTGCCATGTGCCCTTCCAGCTGAGAGAGAAATGCTGAATGTCATCAGCCTTCTTGAATCAAAGTATCTCTCTCAGGATGCCTTAGGTTGGACATTTCTATAGACTGGTTTTAATTGGGACATTTTCTCAGCCTTAGAACTGTAAACCAGCATTTTATTAAATTCCCTCTTCTAAAAGCCGTTCCTTTTTTGGTATATCACATTCTGGCAGCTAGCAAACTAGAACACCATGGTAAACAGGAAGTTGACATTTTATAAGCTGGAGTGGTGGCTATGGTTGTAGAAATACTATGCATGGCTTACAAGTCACACATTTTGTAAATTAACCAAGTGACCTTTAGTGACAGCCAGGAAAGTATGCTGTCTGACCAATGGAATCTATGACTTCCTCCCATAACACTATATTTTCAAAGACCTCGATTTCTAGAAATTTCAATTGGTATTCAGTGTTCATTGGCACTTGTAATTGTGTTATCTTGGCACCTTTTTCTTGCTTGATCCTAACTTAAATAACTGTTAAACAAAATCTTAATAAAATAGGAGGCTCTGATGATGTTACTGAAGGCATACAAAGTCATTGAAGGAAATCTAGTAAAAGGAATAATATGATCCAGTTGTGCACTAGTCGAGATCATTGCAGCATCATGTAGCAGGA
Organism: Myrmecophaga tridactyla; assembly: GCA_004026745.1. NCBI lineage: Eukaryota > Metazoa > Chordata > Mammalia > Pilosa > Myrmecophagidae > Myrmecophaga > Myrmecophaga tridactyla. The sequence continues at coordinate 74,425 of PVIY010004249.1, forward strand.
TGGATTCCAGGTGGTCATAGAAGGATTGAACATATGGAAATCACTTAAAATTTAATGAAAGTACTCTAAGAAATTAAGCCTTGATAAATATAGTTATGAGATTCTGAAGAAAGAGAGTTGGGAAAAAAATAAGATCTACTGAATCGATTCAATGAGTGATTGAAATGGGGGAATTTTGAAAAGGGAGGAATCTCAAATAGTCACCATGCTACCATCTACAGTAACTGGAATGATGGTTTTGCCATGGTTGAAGAATTGGTAAAAAGGGTATGAAAGAGAAACACCCTCCTCTTTACTTTTCCCCTCTGAAATCTCTATTTGGGGTTTGTCTCTTTTCATGTGCACGAAGGTTAATTTAGTGAGTGGGAAAAGCTGGATGGAAATTTACTAAGGGAGGAACTAAGTGATGAGGAACCAGAGCTTAGAAGAGAATAAAGTGGCTTTTGCCCATAACACAGTCACTTGGAATAGTTTTGAGTCTCTTGATGATCGAGTATGGGCCCAGGGGAATCTCTCATCCCTGAACACAGAAGAGATAGGCCATGGACCCTGGTGGCCAAGTGAGGCAAAGGGTCAGGAGAGGAAGATACCTCTCACCACTCCCTAGCCTCTACATAGTATCTTACACCATTTGTGCCATGAGGATTGACCTTTTGGTAGCACTCGAGGAAGAAGCAAAAGAAATAGATTGTCAATTTTAAGGCAGACAAGAACAACTCTGATTTTCCAAGCAATTTATAGGCATCTCCCAAGGGGAACAACAACTGCATAAATGACTCATTGTGACTGCAGGGGACAGTAATGTTTGTGTACATATATGAAGAATTTCTTTCTCTATTTCCAGGAAATACTTAGGGTATGTGACTAATTTTGAACTCATAAAACAATAGACTAAAACTTGGTCTAAGGGGAAAAGTGAGGAGTTAAATTTTTGACATATGCTATTAAGATGCCAGCACATTGGCTGAGTGGAGGTCTTTAGTAGGGATGAGGATTTATGGATTTGAATTTCAAGATCCTGGTTTGGGCTAAAGCACAAATCAGATACTTTGTAAAAATGATGACATTTATCACTATATATGGATGTCATTCAATAGACAGAGGATTTAGAAACAAACAGATCCAAGACAGAACATTGAAAATACTGGCATTATCACAGTTTCTAAAGGTAGATTCTTCTCTCATTTCCTTCATTGATCATTTTAATGGAATGGGGAATGTATTGAATTATTTCAAGTGTTATTTCTTTATAAACCCAATTAAGCTTTTAGCTACACTCTGTTTCATCTTTAAAGGTGTGAAGTTGGATTGTAGCAACTATCCATACTATATGATAGGGCTATTTCTCGAGTCCAAGAATTTAGAAATTTAATGCCTCTTTGGAAGTTTAGCTTTGAGCAGGTACATTTAAAGAGAAATAGGGTGGAGATCATATACCATTTTCTCTCTCTCTCTCTTTCTTTCTCTCTTTTTCCTCACATCCTTTCTTCTCCTTCCAGTTATGCCCTGCCCCACCACATGGCATGCACAAAGTCTCACACAGCCATGCAAGAACTCCACCACATTTTCTCTTTCTTTGGGAATTTAGGGAATTTACAGAATTCAAAGTCCTTATACTGACCATATATGTGTGATTCCCAAATTATGGGATAGAGTTCCTGCCTCCTGGACTGAAATATACATCCCAATACAAGTTCATAGATTACTAAATTTCATTTAGCATAAAACAAAATATTTTGTTTCTCAAGTAAAGAGAAGTCTTAACACAAATACTTTGATAATACAGGACTTAACCATGTAGTTGGAAGTAAAGACTGATATTTAATTTTTTCAATAAATGCAGATTTGACTGGAGGAGTTTTGCCAAAGAATAGCCAAAAAAGACCTTTCTATACATTTCAAAATTATTCAGTTAATAACAGTTACATTAGTACTGTTTGGTACTTACAAGGTGGATTAGAACATCTTCTGAGGAAGTTGAGGCACAACATGAAAGGAATTAACCACTTTCTAATGACCCTTGAAAATTTAGAGCTGTCCTGTCCATTAGGCAGAAATTGAGTCTACAAGTGGAAATGGTTTGTTGAAACTTACATTAGTCCTGAGAATTATTTGAGGCTGTTAGTTTAGCAGTCCTTAGGAATATTTTGGAGATTATCTTCAACCTAAATTTGTTTGTTTGTTTGTTTAAGAAGTTATAGGTTTATAGAAAAGTCATGAATAAAATACAGACTTTCCATATACTTCCCTATTATTAACATTAGTGTGATATGTTTGCTACAATTCATGAAAGAACATTTTTATAATTATACTATTAACTATAATTGTCCTATTAACTGTAGTTCATTGTTCACAATAGGGTTCATTGTGCTGTACAGTGCTATTTTAAAATTTTATATTCTACTGATATATATGCAACCCACATTTATCCTCTTAGCCACATTCACCTATATAATTCAGTGCTGTTAATTATATTCACAATATTGTGCTACCATCACCACGATTCATTACAAAAACTACAATCAATGCAAATAGAAATTCTGAATGAACCAAACATTAACTTCCTATTCTCTATCCCAAACTCAGCCCCTGTTAACCTATACTCCAGATTCTGACTCTATGAGATTGCTAGTTCTAATTATTTTATATCATGAAATCATACAATATAGTCCTTTTGTGTCTGGCTTATTTCAAGATTCATTCATATTATCAAATGTAGTTCACTCTTTTTGCAGTTGAATAATATTTCATTGTATGCATATACCACATTTTCTTTATCCATTTATCTACTGATGGATACTTGGGTTGCTTCCATCTTTTGGCAGTTTTGAATAATGCTGCTATTAACATTGGTGTGTAGATATCTGTCTCCAATCCCTGCTTTCAATTCTTTTGGTTATATACCTAGAAATGGGATTGCCCATGCATATGGTAATTTTATAGTTAACTTTCTGAGCGACTGCCAGTCTGTGTTTCACAACAGCTAAACCATTTTACATTCCCACTAACAATGAATGAGTGTTCTTATTTCTCCATATCCTCTGCAACACTTGTAATTTTCTGCTTTTCTAATAGTAGAAATTAGTGATTGTGAAATGGTATCTCATTGTGGTTTTGATTTGCATTTCCCTAATAGCTAATGGTGTTGATCATCTTTTCATGTGCTTTTTAGCTATTTGTTTATCTTCTTGAGATAGATGTCTATTCTAGCCTTTTGCACATTTTTTTAATTGGGTTGTCTTTTTCTTGTTGAGTTGTAAGATTTCTTTTTATATTCTGGATATTAAACCCTCACTGGATATATGGTTTCCAAATATTTTTGTCCATTGAGTAGGTTGTCTTTTCACTTTCATAATAAAGTCCTTTGGTGCTCAAAACATTTTAATTTTGATAAGGTCCCTTCCCATTTATTTATTTTTTCTTTTGTTGATTGTGCTTGGGTGTAAAGTCTAAGAAACCATTTCTAACAGAAGATTCTAAAGATACATTCTTATGTTTTCCTCTAGGAGTACTTTAGTCCTAGTTCTTATATTTCAGTCTTGATCCATTTTGAGTTAATTTTTGTATTTGGTTTGAGAAGTTGGTCCTCCTTCATTTTTTTGCGTATAGATATTCAGTTCTCCCAGCCGCATTTTTTGAAGAGCCTATTTTTCCCAATTGAGTGGGCATGACAACCTTGTCAAAAAAAAAAAAAATCTTCCTGCAATGGTTATGAATTCAATCCCTGGAATCAGAAGGACCTGGTTTGAATCCTCACTTCATCAATTATTAGTAGAATTTGTTTGGGAAAGCTGCTTAATCTTTCTGAGGTACAATTTCCCAGTCTGTAAAATGGGAAGAAAAATCATAGTCTCTCAAATGTCTGCAGTGAAGTCTGATACAAAGTATGTCAAACTCTTGACACACAGGAATCTTTTACTAAATGTTATCTTAAGCAACAACAATAATTCCTATACTGGCTTTATGCTCCATTTTCACAATTTGCTATAAGAACACTTTCATGAGTAACATGGCAGTGAATGACTTCAGGGGATGAAAATGGGTAGAAGTCAAACGTTAATGGAAATGTAGCAATAAGTGAAAGAAAAAGAAACTTATAGCCATTCTATTGTATTGAAAACTAGGCATATTTAGAATATCTACATAATAACTTTTCTAGCAAAAGATGACAGCAGCCAGTGACTTCAAGATACTCACTCTTTTAAATATGTGGTATCATCATTGATGTAATTACACTTTAAAAAATCTCATTTTTCATGTGTTAATATGAAAATCCTTTATCAATGTATTTATTTTCCACACACATTTCCTATTGTAACACTTTGAAAGAAAAATATATCATATTCTGCTTATATTTTGGCATATTTAGTCTAATTTCAGGCCCTGCGGTGGAGAGCTTTAAAATTAAAATAGAAAGCTAGTCCTTTTTTGTTTCTATTTGTGGGTGTACAAAAAAGGGTATATATTTAATACATTTTATTTGAGCAAATTAACCTAAAAGCCATGGATAACTCACAGATACAGTCTCAAGCACCAAGATTGAGAGAATTATTTTTAAAATATTCTATGGTCTATTGAGCAATTTGGCATAATCTCTTTAAGAAAATAGTCACCAAATGACCTCTCTCATCAAAGATGCATGTTCTAAGCAAATGGTGTATAAATTTAGCTTGCTATAAATCATTTGGCAGAAATTGTCATTTTAGAAACAATCTAGTTTAGGGGAAATTTATATTTTCTCTTTTACCTGAAACTAAATATTTAAGGTCTTCTATAGCTATTGCCATCCTTATGTTCTGTTTTTCCATCCTGGCTGATTGCCATCCAAGCACATTTCACAGAGAATTCTCATGCAGTTTCATTTTCTGTGGGAAAGCACCATTAAACCTTTATTTTCTGCAACTGACTTTTCTCTTCAAAAGCTTGAATTATTTCCTCTTTCCTCTCTTCAGTTGCGCTTCTTGAACAACTTCTCCAAAAGAACAGTCAAACCTATCATAAAATACTTTGTTTATACCCATCAAAATACACAATCCAGAGGAAGCCATAACCTTGGCAAGTCTGCTCCTTTTTTGCTCTGCATTGTGTCTTCAATTCACGCTTTTATTTCTTCCCCTAAGGATCTACCATCACTTATCTTTTTTATTGTGCTTTCTTTTTCATTGCTTAGAACCCAGTTACCACATAGTTGCAGTTGGACCAAAAGCCTGTGGTTGGGCTTTTGCTTTTTCTACAGGTTAGGTACATTAAACATTCATTCTCTGTTTAAGAGTTCTATGCTGATACAAAACTCAGTAACTTCTTTATTTTACAAAATTTCCTTCCAGGATTGAATGTTTTACTTTTCCAATCTTTTTGCTCTGTGGTAACTATCTCATTCTATTAATCTTTCTCTTTGATTCTGCCAATCTAAGAGTGTTTGGTTTGTACCATTGGAAATGGTGACTTATTATCTAATTATGTAATAGTTCTTTTATGATTATCTCCTCTATTATGCTGGTTTGAAATTATGTACCCCAGAAAAAAGCAATGTTCTTCTAATCCATTCTTGTAGGTGCAAACCTGTTGTGGGAGGGACCTTTTGATTAGGTTGCTTCCATGGAGATGTGACCCATGTAACTGAGAGTGTCATTTTAAAACCAACCAGGAGAGAAGGGCCAGTAGATATCACCATGTGCTTCTCCATGTGACAGAGGAACCTCAGATGCCAATGGCCTTTCTTCAGAGTCAGGGTATCTTCCTATGGATGCCTTAATTTGCACACTTTTATGAATTTAGAACTTTAAATTTGTAACCTAATAAATCCCTTTTGGAAAAGCTTACCAATTTCTGATATATTGCATTCCAACGGCTTTAGAAAATTGAAGCATCTACATATTTTTATTTTTGATGATTTTGTCTACCTTACTCTTCAGTTGTCCAAATATGAGCATTGATGCCACTAAACAGCTTATTTCCTTGTCCTGACTCTTTTAGTATCACCATCACTGCTCTAAGTTTCCCTGCAAGAATACTCAGAACAAGGAAATATATACATATATATATTTTTCATGGGCAGGCACCAGAAATCGAACCCTGGTCTCTGGCATGGCAGGCAAGAACTCTCCACTGAGCCACGGTTGCCTGCCTCAGTGGAAGGAAATATTTTAAGACATATTTCTAAAATCAATTTAGTAAAAGCAAGGTGATATTTCTAATAATTTTATCAAGGTCTTGCTAATTCCTCTGCTTGCCATTTCTATTTAAAACACAAAAAGTTGTATATTAAAAAAGAAACAAAACTGATTTTGTAAGTGATTGAACAAATGTTCCGATTTCTTTCTGTCTCTATATCATATCTCTCATATGGGATAATATGAGTTTGCTTGAGAACCTTGCTGACATAATTCAAATTCAATTCAGCAAAGAATTTGAGATTCTCCAGCAACTAACTGGGCCAATCTAATTCTTTGATTTGAAAAGAAATGTCCAGAAAATGGTCAAACACTTCACCAAAATCTTTAAGTCAATTATTTTGCAATTAATGTTCTCCTGCCTATATATATATATATATATATATATATATATATATATATATATATATATGTATATGTATATGTATATGTATATGTATATGTATACAGACATATTATATCCCTCAAGTAACATTTGTTCTTGCTTAGATGTGATGTGAGATAAATTATCTCATTCATGAGTTGAAAAGAGTTCAGGTCTTTAATTTTAATGATGATTAGTACAGTTAAAGTACAGAAAAAAAATTAGGGAAATCTATAAAAATGATTTCCCATTTCCTTACCTGTAACCAGGTAACAATCTCAGTAATAACTTACTGAATATTTATTTTATAGTAATTATGAAGTTTGACTTTCACGTAGAAACTAGGAAGGAAACTAAAAAACATTTGCATTCTCACCAAATGTCACTGAATATTTATGACAGGAAATTAGAAGATACATTAATTTCACTCTCCGTGCTGATTCTATCTGCAGTAATAACATGAATAATGCTCTCAAAACTGGATTCTTTCATTAACTGTTATAACAATGACTAAAAATAGCTACCTCAATTGGTGCTTTCCATGCATAAATATACTGAGTATTTCTTTATGTGTTTGTTGTATTTATTCTTCCTTCATTCCTTCCTTCATCTACCAGTCACTTATTAGACTCCAACCATAAGGCAAACATTGACAAAAATGGAAGTAGAAAGATATGTGGATGTTATTCCTATACTGAAATCACTTATACTCTATTGGGAGACATAAACATATACAAAAATCATACTGTAAAAGAATATTCTAATAGCAATATGACAAAAATATTATAATGGGTTCCAAAAAGGTTTGTTAATGCTAAGCTGGTATGTTTCTTAGAATTTGTTACATATGTAAAATGTTTCTGAGGAAAAAGAATAAGGGCTTCTCAGGTCAAAGAACAGCACAGAGGTCTAAAAACATATGGCCGATATGAGCATTGCAAATACTGGCACACACAAAACTGAAATATGTTGCGTTTGCATGGTAGAGTTTAGAAGAGGATGATGCCGGACAGGAAAGTTCAGATAATGTTTTTCAAGGAATTGCCATTGAAAAATTCAAACTTTGTTTTGTTGAAAATAAGAAGTCTATAGAATATTGTCTAAAATCTCATGAGAGCATATGGTGTACTTTAAAATCTTATACCTGAGACCTTCTCTAGCCTAATTGCTTAAATTCACCAAAAAGTAATTTGTATTTTAGGCAATATTTGTTGCTTACACTTGTATAACATGGATGTGGTTTTATGTATCATGATCACTGTGGTTTGAACATATTTTCCCCTCAACCCCCATTCACCTAGGTAATTCTTACTCTTTCTTCAAATCTCAGCTTACACATTATACCTTCCAGAAAACATGTCCTGATTCAAGTAAAATGTTAGATTTTCTTATTAAATACATTAAGTTCTTTAACATAACTCTATTAAATTCATGGTGATTATTTTTATGGTTTCTTCTCTTCTGTCAGACAATGGGATGGTCATGCTCAAGGAACATAACTGGTATCTAAAAGGTAATCATGCATGGAGTGGCCTGAAGTAACACGTACGTAATTGGACAAGGTTAACGCCACCAGTAATACAGCATGTTGATATTATATACCCCTTTATAGGATGTACTAAGGAGGGCACAATGCTTCTTTGGTAATCTTGCCTAAAATCCTGGATCTAATCATAAAAATCTTAGGCAAACCCAAATTCAGAGGCATGCTACAAAATAACTGACCTTTCAAAGTGTCAAGGCAAAGATAAAGAAAACCGAGGACTTGTCACATGTTGGAAGAGACAAAGAGATCATAACAACTTCATGCAATGTGGGGTTCTAGATTGAATTGTGGGACACAAAATTAAATATGTTTGTAGAAAAACTGGTAAAATCTGAATAAAGTCTATAGTTTATTGAATAAGGTTGTACCAAGGTTAATTTCTTAGGATAATTGTGCTATGGCTGTGTAAGATAACAAAAGAGAAAGCTGATTGGAGGGATACTGAAAATTCTATATTATTTTTTCAACTTTTCTCTGTCTAAATTTATTTCAAAATGAAATGTTGAAAGGTATTCCTGAAATATCTGTTAAACAAATAAATGAATGAATGAATGTGTGAGGGATGAAGTTTGAGCCTGGAAATCACTACTTCATGTTCCATATTTTTAAATTGCATTTATTGAATGCCTAGTCTGTAACTTGCAATAAGCTAGACACACTGAGAAATTTCTTAATAACAGATGAACAACAACTACCAAACCTGTACTTGAATGCCCTATTACAAAGGCCAAATCATTTTCTAATGAAATGTAATTTAATATAGTGCTAGCATATTTATATAATCCATTTGCACACATTTTAATTTCCCAGTGAGGTGCTTTGTGTCCAGGTGTTACATATGTAGTATTACTTCAGTAATCTTTATTAATATCAAATTAATAAATGTTGCATAATGCTAGGTAGCAACAAAGGAGTTATAATACCATGTAAAAATCCCACTTCCTACAGAAGGAGCTATATTGGATTGCTTTTGGAGATCAAAGGATAAATTTTCTCATAAATGTCAACCATGAAAATCTTCAACAAATACATTCAATATAATGAAACTATTGTTCAAGAAGCAAACCAAAGACACAGTTTCAGTCTTCAAGACATTATTTTTTAAAGCAATAATCCAAAATATTCTACAGGGACACAGGGCTTTTGAAAATGATCCTCAAGGGGGAACAAAAACAATATCTTGTAATGTGCAATAAATCAAAATTTCAGATTAAAAAAGCACTTGTAAAATATCTGTAAACATTGTAAAGTTCAGATTTATTACTGTTTCCCTCTTATTTTAGACTACTTGGCTGTTTCTTAGTTTTTGTGACTATAGCATGTGTAACACAGCTTGTGAAAGGCCAAAGGTCACTCTCTGTGTTGTTTTGCTTTCACAGACTTTCTGACAAATACGAAATTACATGCAGATTTAAATATTCCACTAGAAGTGACATTAGTAAAGTGACATTAGTAAAGGTTAGCAAAAGCATTTTAGAAGTGAAACAAAGGTTGAAATTAGCAAGATCCTTTCCCTATATGTCCTAAATTGTGAGTACAACGTATATTTTATTCGTTCTAACTTCTGATTCTCTTAAAGGTTTTGAATCCTCTTGTTCACTTATTTTTAAATTAAATGATTCATTTAAAATTTGGTATTGTCCACATTCTAAAATTTACTCAAATTTGGTATTGTCCACATTCTAAATTTACCCAAGTTAAGGTCCATTTTGAATATTGGGCACAGAAATGGGGAGACAGATCTTTCCATGTGCATTGCCTATCTCAGTTTTGACTCCCTGTTAAAAGAAAAGGGCCAACATCTCTAGAAGAAATGCTTCAAAGCAAATGACTGAGCTACATGTCTAAGAAAGTCCATTAAATCTCCTCAAACAACTATTCGAATACAAAAAAGTTTCTCTCTCTTCAGGTGTTCCTGTTTCTTACAGGGATTTTATCAATTAATTGGCTTAGCTTATACATATTCCATGTTGACGTTTATTTAAAATTTCCCTTGCTTATTTCTCCAAACATTTTCCTAGCCAAAATTTTTAGGCACACTTGAATTTCTTGGTACTACTTAAGGCTTTGAAACTGTCTTTACCATGTTTAAATAAAAAATAATTTTTTGTATTTGTACTTTATATATAAGTGCTGAAAATTTTTTTATAAATTACTTTATTTACGATAAACTGGAATTATACATTTATTTTGCCATGCCCACACATAGTCATTATTGGTGTTTTTAAGTTTGGAAAGTATTTCATTAGAGATTAAGAAATTCAGGTCCCTAACTAAGATATATTTCTTAAAGTACAGGATTTTGTACAATTCTCAATTAACAAGCTTCTTGGTGCTTTTTCAAATTAATTATAAATAAGTTATCTAATCTTTTCTGAATTGAGGCAAATAATTGACATATAATTTTAAATTCAGAACTACATAATCATAATTTGAGATAATACTTGTTGTTTATATTCTTTCTTAATAATGCATAGTTGTGTCTGTTTAATTTTTGCTTCATCATACAACCAGTCATTTTATGTTTCCTTCAGAATGATTATAATTTATCACTTATTCTTAGAAACAAATTAAAATAAATACTCTCACTCCTAATAATCTCCAGTAACAGGAGGTAGCTGTCTGCCCTGTAGCTTGAAAATAAAATTAAGAAATTGAAATACTAGCTCATTTTTTTTCCACCAGATCAATTAAGTTTTCTCTAGACACAGAGCAGTAGATCATAATTAAGTTTAAAAAAAAAAAGTGCAAAATTCTACCTTTAGTTATTGTGTAATTACCCTACAAAACATAAAAGTAACCATCTAATGTAAGTAATTTATGTAAAACATCTACTGTGGTATATATGACCTTTCTAGACTAAAGAAAAACAAGATGAATTGGAACTATAAGGATTTCTTATTTTGTCTCTCTAATTTTGCTTGGTTGTGGGTTTATCTTAAGTGCATAAGGGTTCATCAAGAATATACATTTTGTATTCTAGACTACTTAGCACACAACTTTGTTTATTTCTAGACTAAAGTGATTTTAAGTAAGTATATTAAAAAATTTAATAAATACTGTATTAGTTTGCAAGCTGCAAGAATGCAATGTACGTGAATTGGAATGTCTTTTATAAAGAGAATTTATTAAGTTACAAGTTTATAGCTCTAAGCCTGTGAAAATATCCAAATTAAGGCATCCAGGAAAATGAAGCCTAATTTCAGGAAGGCCAATAGATCAGGAGCACCTGTCAGCTAGTTAGTCACATGCTGGCATCATGCTGGCATCTGCTGGTCCTTTGCTCCTGGGCTCCATTGTTTTCAGCATCTCTTTCCTGTGGGGCTACCTCACTTTGTTTCCCCAGGGCTGGCCTTCATCTCTTGGCTTCCCTTGACTCTCAACAGGTTCTGATTTGCTTAACATCTCATGGCAATATCTGCTGGGCTCCAAGCATCTGTGTCAGCTCTCTCTATCTATTGATTCTGTCATTTCTGTAGGCTCTGATGATTCAGTCATTTCTGACTTTCCAAAATATTTTCTCTTTTAAAGGATTCTGGTAAACGAATCAAGACCCACCTGGAATGGGTGGAATCATATCTCCATCTACTCATAGGTCACATTCACAATTGGGTATCATATCTCTCTGGAGATAATCTAATCAAAAGTTTGTAACCTACAGTATTGAATCAGGATGAAAAGAAATAGCTGTTCTCACAAGATTGGCTAAGGATTAAAGTATGACTTTTCGGGGTACATAATATTTTCAAACTGGCACATATACACTGGTAAAATAACTTACAGAAAGCAAGATTGAATTGCTACCTGACCTTTGTTTCCCCAAGTAATTTCTTAAACTAATATTTTAATATAAAATTGTCCACAATATATAAATAGCAAAACCTGTGTCTTGTTAAATTCACACACATTAAAATCACCTTAGGACAATATTCTAAAGCACTATTGGTAAGCAACTATATCTTTTAACTATAATGTAGGAACTAAGTATAAAAACTTTTGGACTTTGAAAAACACAGAAGATTGTAAGGATTTATTCCATTCAAAAGTACAGTTTTCCATAGGCTGCAACTCAGTTGCAACATAGCGACACATTCTTTGTATTGTGAAGTTACGAAACTTCTGTTCTCTTGCGTTTCTTATCTTTTTTACGTTCTTCAGCATCTGTAGGATGTGATAAGGGCACACAGTTGGAAATACACCAAATAATAAAAGTAACCAATTTCTACTTTTTCTAATTATCTTATGTGAAAGCAAGAAATGTGTGCCATTATCTAGGGCAACCTTTGGTTTTCAGTAATTAGTGACTGTAATAAACATGAAACATCTGAGAAAAAAGATCTGCTAATTCTCAAAACATAGAGGGAAAAATGGGCCTGATTAAACAGAGTTCCATAGGGCAGAGGTTGTCTTCAATTACAGTTTTTTTCTTTCTTTTCCCTTTAGGCTGCTTCTCTGAAAATAAATCTTTCAGCATCTAATTTATGTTGGGAAGGACACTAAAAGCTGAGAACATGGTAAGTATGTTTATTTAATGACTATATTGATAGTTTTTCATAACTGAAGTTTTCAGCTCTTAATAAACTGGTAAAACTAGAGTGAGAGTGCTTTAGGAGCTATAAATGCAAAAAAAAAGGCAGAAAATTTTAAATTTCAGTTAACAAATTTCTTGCTATTTTCTGAATAAGACTATTTTTAGTTAATCAAACATCTTGAAAAATAATAAGAGAAAATAGCCATACACTTAATTTATTTTCACCTTCCTAAACTAAATGATTTAAGATCTTTAAAGAGTGCTTTGAAAATGTGTGTACTTCCTATGCCAGTTTGAAAATATTATATACCAGAAAAGCAATGTTTTAATCCTGACTAATCTTGTGCAAGCAGCCATTTCTTTTCATCCGTTTTCAATAGTGTCGGTTGGAAACTTTTGATTAGATTATCACCATGGATATGCAGCACACCCATTTGCAGGTGTGACCCATTATTAGATGGAGATGTGACTCCATCCATTCCAATTGGGTCTTCATTAGTTTACTGGATTCTTTAAAAAGGGAACATTTTGGAGAGAATCAGAAACAACTGAAACATCAGAGCTGACAAAGAAATGACAGAGCTGGCAGAAACTTCAGAGCAGAGCTGACACAGATGCCAACACTTGGAGAAAAGAAACATGGATGTTTGGAGATGTGTGGACACCAGCAGACATAGCCATGAGATGTTAAGCAAGCCAGAACCTGGAGAGATCCAAGGGAAGCGAAAAAGTGAAAGCCAATCTTGGAGAAGAACCCCCACAGGAACAGAGGCTGAATGCAACATAGCCCAGGAGCAAGGGGCCAGCTGATGACAGCCATGTAACTTCCCAGCTGACAGAGCTTTCTTGAGTGAAGGTAAACTCTTGTTGGTGCCTTAATTTGGACATTTTCATTAGCTTAGAACTGTTAACTTGTGTCATGGTCAGGGTTCATGTGTCACCTAGGCCAAATGGTGGTACCTGTTTGTCTCATTGAGTAAGTGCTGGCCTGTCTGTTGAAATGAGGACATTTCACAGAATTAAATCATGATCATGTTGGCTGCATCCACAGCTGATTCCATTTGTAATCAGCTAAGGGGAGTGTCTTCTGCAATAAGTGATGCTTAATCTAATCACTGGAAGCCTTTTAAGGAGGATTCAGAAGAGACAGGCTCTCTTCCTGCTTTGGCCAGTGAGTCTCTCCTGTGGAATTTGTCGAGACCCACCATAGGAACCATCACCTTCACAGCCTGTCTGACAGATTTTGGATTCTATGTTCCCATGGTTACATGAGACACTTTTATAAATTTTATATTTACAAATATTTCCTGTTGATTCTGTTTCTCTGGAGAACCTGAACTAATACAAATTGGAACCAGGAGTGGTTCTTAACAATCTTAAAAATGAGTTTTTATGAATGGTTTTCTACTCTGACTGAACTCAAAGGCACTAAGGACTCTGATTCCCATAATCAGAATGACACTGCCAATCCATGGAGTGAGTTGGCAAAAGAGATTGTCAAAATATCACTATTTGATTCTTCTAATGCTTCACTTGTATGAAGCCAGGCTCTGGGGGATACTGTTTTTGACACCTTTACAAAGTTTTGTGGAAATAGGAGGTATAGAGATGTTGGCTGGTTGCTGTTAGATACACTGGATACATTAAAGAGTGAAAGGGATGGGTTTAAGGCTTCAAACAAGAAGCTTAAGCAACATCTGACAGATATAGCAGTTTCTATGAGTGTCCTGAAGGAAAATCTTATTTCCTGTACCCGTAGATTTGAGATCTCTGAAAATCAGACTTAGAAACTTATTCTTAGAGTACCAACTTTACAACATAAACTGAAATTTCAATCTTGCATGATGTCTGCCGTTAAAGTGAGAGCTTTGATTGGAAAGGAATGGGACCCTGGAAAATGAGATGGTGACATATGGATTGATAGTGATGTTGGGGAAAACATTGAAAAACCTAGGTCATGCTGAGTCTTCTCTAGATAACCCTGTAACTGTCTGCCCTGAGGACATAGGCACCCCACCTCTAGCCTGCTTTGAGGAGATGGATACCCAACCTTCACCTGAAGGGATTAGCCCTAGAGTGATTAATCCTGTTTCACCAGATGAAACTGCAAATGAATGTCCTACAGCAAATGTCTTGGAAGATACCTCTAATTCTTTTCATGACCACCCCTACCACCCCTCATTTCTTCCAAACCTATAGCTAGACGAAAGTCCCAACAGATCCATAAAGGTGAAGTACAAAGTATCACACATGAGGAGGTATATAATACTCCAAAAGAACTGTGTGAGTTTCCCAATTTATATATAGAGAAATCAGGGAATATGTGTGGCAATGGATTTTAAGGGTGTGGGATAATGAAGGGAGGAATATAAGGCTGGATCAGGATGAATTTTATTGATATGGGCACAATAAGCAGAGATTCTGCATTCAGTGTTATAGCTTGAGGGGTTAGAAAAGGCATTAGCAGTTTGTGTGGATGATTGGTTGAAACGTGTCAAAAGGTGGCCAAAATTACCTGAAGTTGAAATGCCAGAACTGTCCTGGTATAATGTAGATGAGGGGATCGAGAAGCTTAGAGAGATTGGAATGTTAGAGTGGATTTATCACGCAAAGCCCGCTCTTACACCCGAGGACTGTCCAGAGGATGAACATTTTACCAGAACAGTGAGAAATAAATTTGTGAGACTAGCATTATCATCCCTGAAGAGCTCTGTAGTTTCACTTCTCTGCAGGTCACATATTATTGTGGGAACTGCTGTCACTGAGCTGGAATCCTTAAACACAATGGGGATGATGGGATCCTGAGTTGGCAGAAGCCAGGTGGCAGCACTTAATCACCAAAGACAGGGTAGACATGGCTATCATAATAGACAGCAAACTCAAAGCAGGAGTCAAAATAATGACTCAGATATTTGTGGCATTGGCTAGTAAGTCATGGGGTACCTAGAAATACAATAGATGGGCAGTCTACTAAATTCTTTTTCAAGCTGTATAAACAAAAGAGTTCTAGGTCAAGTGAGCAGAAGTCTAACCTGAATTACAAAAACACAGAGTCACGGCCCCTTAATCAATTTCCAGACTTGAGGCAGTTTACTGACCCAGAGCCCTTGAATGAGGGGAGGCCAGGTCCCTTTGGGGGAGAACCCTGTTACACTGCCACAGATTTATACTATTAGTCTTCCTCCAAGCCTTCCCCAAGGAGATTGACGGTCTTTTACCAGGGTAACTGTGCACTGGGGAAAAGGAAATGCTCAGATATTTTTGGGATTATTAGACACGGGTTCAGAAGTGACATTAATTCCAGGGGACCCAAGATGTCACTCTGGTCCACCAGGCAGAGTAGGGGCTTATGGCGGCCAGGTGATCAATGGAGTTTTGGCTCAGGTCCATCTCACAGTAGGTCCAGTGGGGCTCCCGACCTATTTTGTAGTTATTTCCCTAGTTCCAGGATGTATAATTGGAATAGACATTCTAAGCAACTGGCAGAATCCCCACATTGGCTCTCTAACTTGTGCAATGAGGGCTATTATGTTGAGAAAAGCCAAGTGGAAGCTACTAGAACATCCCCTACCTATTACATAGTAAATCAGAAGCAATACCAGATTTCTGGAGGGATTGCAGGATTACTACCACTCTTAAGGATTTGAAGGATACAGGGGTGGTGATTCCCACCACATCCCCATTCAACTCTCCTATTTGGCCTGTCCAAAAAACAGATGGGGTCCTGGAGGGTGACGGTGGATTATTGTAAACTCAACCAGGTGGTAACACCAATTGCAGCTGCTGTTCTGGATGTGGTATCATTGCTTGAGCAAATGAATACACCCCCTGGTACCTGGTATGCAGCTATTGATCTAGGCAAATGCTTTTTTCTCAATTGCTGTTAGCAAGGACCACCAGAAACAGTTTGCTTTCAGCCGGCAAGGTCAGCAATATACTTTCACTGACCTACCTCAGGGGTTTATCAACTCTCCAGCCCTATGTCATAATCTTGTCCACAGGAAACTTGATGGTTTCTCCCTCTCACAAGACATCACACTGGTCCATTATATTGATGATATCATGTTGATTGCACCTAGTGAGCAAAAAGTAGCAACTACTCTAGACTTACTGGTAAGGTATGTGTGTGTCAGAGGATGGGAGATAAAACCAACAAAAATACAGGGGCCTTCCACATCAGTGAAATTTCTAGGTGTCCAGTGGTGTGGGACATGTCAAGATATCCTTTCTAAGGTGAAGGATAAGTTGCTGCATCTAGCCCCTCCTATGACCAAAAAAGAGGCATAATGCCTAGTTGGTCTCTTTGGATTTTGGTGACAACATATTCCTCATTTGGATGTGCTACTCCAGCCCATTTATCGAGTGACCAGAAAAGCTGCTAATTTTGAGTGGGAACCTGAAGAAGAGGAGCCTCTGTGACAGGTCCAGGCTACTGTACAAGCTGCTCTGCCTCTTCGACCATATGACCCAGCAAATCCATTGGTGATGGAAATGTCAGTGGCAAATAGAGATGCTGTTTGGAGCCTTTGGCAGGCCCCTATAGGAAAATCACAATGCATACCCTTAGGATTTTGGAGCAGAGCCTTACCATCTGCTACAGATAACTACTCTCTTTTTGTTAAACAACTTTTGGCCTGCTACTGGGCCTTAGTAGAGACTGAACACATAACCTTGGGCCACAAATTTAACATGAGACCTGAGTTGCCTATCATGAGCTGGGTATTGTCTGACCCACCAAGCCATAAATTTGGGTGTGTGCAGCAGCACTGTATTGTAAAATGGAAATGGCATATACAAGATAGGGCCAGAGCAGGTCCTGAAAGCACAAGTAAGTTACATGAGGAAGTGGCCCAAATGCCCATAGTCTCCACTCCTGCCACATTATCTTCTCTTTCCGAGACCAGAGTTCTGGTCTCTTGGGGAGTTCCTTACAGTGAATTGACTGAGAGATAGAAAACTCGGCCCTAATTTACAGGTGGTTCAGCATGATACATAAGTACCACCTGAAAGGGGATAGTTCCAGCACTACAACCCCTTTTGGGGTGTCCTTGAACACTGTTCAAGTGGTGAGGGGAACTCCTCCCAGTGGGCAGAACTTCGAGTACTGTACCTGGATGTTCATTTTTCTTGGAAGGAGAACTGGCCAGAGGTATGTTTGTACACTGACTCATGGGCCATTGCTAATGGTTTGGCTAAATGGTCAGGGACTTGGAAAGACCATAATTGGAAAACTAGTGACAAAGAGGTCTGGGGAAAAGATATGCAGATAGACCTTTCTGAGTTGGCTAAAAAGATGAACATATTTGTGTTGCATGTGAATGCACACCAGAGGGTGGCTTCAACAGAGGAAGGTTTAAATAATCAACTGCATAAGATGACCTGTGCTGTCAATACCAGTCAGCCTCTTTCCCCAGCTACTCCTGTCATTGCCCAATGAGCTCATGAACAAATTGGTCATGGTAGTAGAAATGGAGGTCATGCATGGGCTCAGCAATGTGGACTTCCACTCATCAAGGCTGACCTGGCTACAGCCATTGCTGAGTGCCCAATCTGCCAGCAGCAGAGACCCACACTCAACCGCCTATATGGCACCATTCCCCGAGGTGACCAGCCAGCTACATGGTGGCAGGTTGATTACATTGGACCACTCCCTTCATGGAAGGGCAGTGATTTGTTCTAACTGTAATAGACACAAACTCTAGATATGAGTTTGCTTTAGTGCCCACAATGCTTCTGCCAAAACTACCATCCATGGCTTGCAGAATGCCTTATCCATCATCATGGTATTTCACACAGCATTGCTTCTAATCAAGGAACACACTCCACAGCAAATAAAGTGTGGGAATGGGCACATGCTCATGGAATCCTCTGGTCTTAGCATGTTCTCCATCATCCAGAAGCAGCTGGATTGATAGAATGGTGGAATGGCTTTTGAAAACTCAATTACAATGCCAACTACATGACAATACCTTGAAGGGCCAGAATACTGTTCTCCAGGAAGCTGTGCATGCTCTGAATCAGCGTCCGCTGTATGGTATCTTTCTCCCATAGCGAGGATCCATGGGTCCAGGAACCAAGAGGTGGAAATGGTAGTGGCACCACTCACTATTACCCCTAGTGATCTACCAGGAAAATTTTTGCTTCCTGTCTCTGTGACTCTGAGCTCTGCTGGTCTACAGGTTTTAGTTCCAAAGGGGTGAATGCTTCCACCAGGAGAACAGCAATGATTCCATCTAAGACTGCCACCTGGTCACTTTAGGCAACTCATGCCCCAGGATCAACAAGCCAAGAAGGCAATTACATTATTGTCTGGGGTGATTGACCCTGACTGTCAGGGAGAAATAGGACTGCAACTACACAATGGAGGTAAAGAAGAATTTTCCTGGAATATAGGCTATTCCCTAGGGCATCATTTAGTACTGCCATGCCCTGTGATTAAAATCAATGGAAAATTGCAGCAACCCAATCCAGGCAGGCCTACCAATGGCTCTGAAACTTCAGGAATGAAGGTTTGGGTCACCCCACCAGGCAAAGAATCACGGCCAGCTGAAGTGCTTGCTAAGGGTAAAAGGAACATGGAATGGGTAGTGGAAGAAGGTAGTGAAAAATATAAACTATGACCACATGATCAGTTACAGAAACAAGGACTGTAATGCTGTTTTGTTCCTATTATACTATTTAAGTTGTAAGATATCAAGTTTAAGAATGACTATTACCCGAGGGCTTGTACCCAATTCTGGAAAGATTTAATGTGTTTCCAGTTATATGCAGGACAGTTGAATATTGTTAGGTGAAAAAAAAATGTGTTTCATTGTTTTTTATTTAGAAATTAGGTATGGTTTATGGTGGTATGTATAGCTGCCAAGTTGACAAGGGGTGAACTGTTATGTTCATGTGTTAACTTGGCCAAATGATGGTGCCAGTTTGTCTGGTCGGGCAAGTGCTGGCCTGTCTGTTGCAATGAGGACATTTCATAGAATTAAATCATGATCACGTCGGCTGCATCCACATCTGTTTCCATTTGAAATCAGCCAAGGGGAGTGTATCTGCAATGAGTGGTTTTTAATCTAATCACTGGAAGCCTTTTAAGGAGGATTCAGAAGAGACAGGCTCTCTTCCTGCTTTGGCCGGCGAGCCTCTCCTGTGGAGTTTGTCCAGACCCTCGATCGCAGTTGTCAGCTCCCCAGCATGCCCTATAGATTTTGTTCCCACAATTAGGTGAGACACTTCTATAAATTTTATTTTTATGAATATTTCCTATCGATTCTGTTTCTATAGAGAACTCTAACTAATACAGCTTGTAGCATATTAAATTGCCTCTTTAAAACGAATTCCATTTCTGGTATATCACATTTTGGCAGCTTAGCACAAATGATGTAAATTTTGTACACATACTGTGGTGCTTTGAAACTGTTATGTACCCTAGAAAAGCCATGTTCTTTTGATCCATTCTTGTGCATGCAGTCGTATTGTGGGTGGGACCTTTCGATTAGGTTGTTTCCATGGAGATGACACTCACCCAATTCAAGGTGGGTCTTAATCCTCTTTACTGCAGTCCTCTGTGAGAGAATAAAAAGATAGTAAAAGCTAAGAAAGCTCAAAGATATTTGTAGAAAAGAAATGCTCAGAGACATTTTGGAGAGACCCTATACAGAGCCAAGATAGAGAGAGAGAAATGCCCCAGAGATGCTAACAGTACAGCTACATGATATGGTGAACTCAGAGAGGTGTCCCCAGAAAAGTTCAGAGAGAAAGGCACTAAGATCTGAAGCTGAAAGCAATGCAACCCAGGAGCAAAAGACCAGCAGATGCCTGCCACATGTTGTTTCTCTTGTTCTCTCTTTCTCTCTCTCTCTCTCTGTCTCCTTCTCTGTTTCCTATGGTGCCGTATACCATGGAAGTTAATCTGCTAGATTTGAAACTACATGTAAAAGGCATAGCAACCTCCACAATGTAAAAGTGAAAAACTAGGTCATGGAACCTAGTCAGAGAGTTGCTGCAGGTTTTGACAGCTGTTCCTGGCTGCAGCTCTGCTGTGTGCACAGGAGCTGCACTACTCTCTGGATGCCAAGCAGCAGAGCAGCAGGTTGCTGATGGCAGTTAGTGCTGTGACAGTCAGCCAGTTTGGTACATTTCCCCAATTGGAAGGCTACTGCCTTTAAAAGTTAGCTTTGGGTACTGCTTTCTCTTATGTTTACAAGAAAACCACAGCCAAATGTGTTGCCTGCCCATCTGTGCCATATTAGACATCTGGACAAACTTGGCCCTTGTCTACATGTCAATATGATGGCTTGCAGATTTGTTTTGTCAACATTCACAAACCACTCACTTTAGACAGTTCTCGAAGAAAAGTCTCACAACCTGTCTGAAGAAGCCCTTTGTTTTTGGAAGTATGACTCATAAATTGGATATATTACAAGAACTTAGGCAGCAGGTCTGTAGCAGTGACCTTTTGAAGTCTATTCATCCTGAAAATTCCCTTAGTTACTCAAGTAACTGATATTTAAATATCTTCCCTTTTATTACACTAATTGTTGTAAGCAGTTAAATCACCTGATCCATTTTCTGTAGATATTTACAAATTATACAATATAATTTGCAGTGGAAATTCATGAGGATGAAATTTATGTTCCTAAGCCATTTCATGCAAGTTTGCCAAGAAATATTTTAAAGGAAAATATATGTAAATATTTAGCACAAATATATTCATTTCAACGTTGCCTTGTCCAATACTGCCCCCCACCCCCACTGCACCAGCCACCACACCATTATTACTATATTATTGAAACTTCTTCACTAAAGATCAACAATGACTTCCTACCTTCTAGTAGCCATCTGATTTGGATATATATAAAGGAGGATTATGTTCACTTTAAAAATGTTTATTTATAGCTAACTCTGTTAAAGGCACTTGGTAACAATTTCAGAGGTTGCCAAGGTCAGTCACACACAGGCATTGCTCTGCCCTCCAGGGGAAAGAGAGAGAGACAGAAAAAGGGCACCCCCAGAAAGGAGATGAGCAGGGCAATTGCCCTACAATGGGAGCACCTTTCTCAGAAAAGTAAAATATGTGACAGTGTTCTCTGCCTTTAATCTTCCCAAATATCTCCCAGGAAGATAAACAGAAGACTTCCTGGAACATCATTTATACTCTTACCATCTGGTTCATTTTGCTCTTGGTTCCTTTCTTGTCTCATATTCTGAATCTATTAGCCAGTGTCTTCCTTGGTATTGGGATTAAGGCCCCACATTGCTGTTTCTGTTTTGAGATAAGTATTAGGCTTCCAGTCCATAAGCATGAAATACCTTTCCATTTATTTAGACCTCCTTTGATTTTTTTTAAACAATGTTTTGTAGTTTTCCACATATAAGTCCTTTACGCTCTTAGATAAATTTATTCCATGATAATTGTTTCTTTTAGGTGCAGTTGTAAAAGTAATTATTTTTTATATCTACCTAAGATTGCTCATTACTTATTGTAGAATCACTAGTGATTTTTACATATTGATCTTGAAACCTATCACCTTGCTGAATTTGTTTATTAGCTCTAGATGTTTTGTTGTAGACTTTTCAGGATTGTCTATATATATATAGGATCATATTATCCACAAGTAGTGAAAGTTTTACTTCTTATTATCCAGTTTGGATGCCTTTTATTTCTTTTTCTTTGCTATCTGTTCTGAGTAGAACAAATGTTGAGTGCCAGTGATGACAGTGGGTATCCTTGCCTTGTTCCAGATCGTAGAGGGAAAGCTTTCTGCCTTTTACCATTGACTACAATGATAGGGTGAATTTTTCATATATGCCCTTTATATTCAGGAAGTTTCCTTCTATTCCTATTATAAGTGTATCAAGAAAGGATGCTGGATTCAGGGAAATACCTTTTTTGTGTCAATTGAGCTGATTAGGTGAATTTTTCCCCTTTATTCTATTTATGCGGTATATCACATTATTTTTTTTTCCTATATTGAGCCACTCTTGTATACCTGGATTAAAACCCACTTGACCATTCATTCAATGTACTGTTGGATTTGATTTGTAAGTCTTTTGTTGAAGATTTTTGCATCTACATTTATAAGAGAAATTGATGAGTAACTTTTTTTTCTTGTCGTATGTTTATCTAGCTCTGTTAATAGGGTGATGTTGGCCTCATAAAATGACTTAGGTAGTGCTCCCCCATTCAATCTTTTGGAAGAATTTGGGCAGGTTTGGTGATTATTCTTCTTGGGACATTTGATAGAATTGCCTGTGAAGCTATCCAGTCCTAGGCTTTTCTAGTGGGGAGGTTTTTGATGACTGATTCACTCTCTACTTGTAATTGGTCTGTTGAGATCTTCTGTTTCTTCTAGAGTCAGTGTACTTGGTTGTGTGCTTTTATGAATTTGTCTATTTCATCTAGGTTGTCTAATTTGCTGGCATACATTGTTCATAGAATCCTCTTATGATTCTTTTTATTTCTGTGGGGTCAGAAGTAATGTCCCTCCTCTCATTTTTAAATTTTATTTATTTGCCTCTTCCCACTTTTTTTCCTTGACAGGCTAGCTAAAGGTTTTTTCATTTTATTGATCTTTTCAGAGAACAAACTTTTTGATTGGTTAAAATGTTCTGTTATTTTTTTAATTCTCTATTTCTGCTCTAATCTTATCTTTGTTATTTCTTTCCTTTTGCTTGCTGTGGGTGTCGTTTCCTATTCTTTTGCTATTTCTTCCAGGTGTGCAGTTAGGTTTTTTTTTTATTTTAGCTCTTCCTTTTTTTTATGCTCAAAAATGATCTATTTGATATCCAGTAATCACAGCTATTTATTATGAGTTGAGATACTCATGACTCATTCTGTTATCTTTAGGACAAATTTACAGTCTCTTCCCCCACCCCACACACACACTTGCAAGCACCTTCAGAGGCTTGGCTATATTATTCCTTTACCATTTCTCTCTTGTAGAGTGCAGCCTGAGGATCTTGAACACCAGAGCACCCAGTTTCTCTTGCATAGATGGATGTCCTCTTCCTGGGACACCTATATCTTACATTTATCTTTCTCTCAGTTATTTCCTTAATTTCTCAATTTTTCCCCTTCTTTAGCTCAACCTGTATGATCAGGGTGAAACAAGTCACCATTCATAGTTTTTTCAATTTTCAGATGGAGATGATGACAATGCCTGCCTACTCCATTGAGTTGTTATATGGGGTAAGTGAGTTAGGTAGCAGATAGAAAACTCCCAACACCAAGCTGAAAAAGTTTTAAAGGAATTTGCTATCCTATTTCATTTTCTTTTTCAATCAGTTTTGACAGAGTCCATGTAAAGTTTCTGGCATAGACCTTCTAATTAGACTTATCTGAGTTGTGTTTCCAGTGTGTACTGTCTGTGAGAACCTTGAGCAGATTATTTACCTTCCTGGCCTGAGTTCCTCATGTGTAAGCCCTTCCCAGCAACACAGAGCATTAGAGTTACTGTGGATAAAAGATGTAGCGCATAGTACTTAGTCAATAAATGGCTCTTTTGATGGAAAATCCCCACTGTCTTCTCTTCTAGAATAGAGGAGCTACGGGTCTGAATTTGAATGTGTCAATTCCAAAAAAAACTTGGGGCAACACAACATGAACTTGACATCCTTTGGGCCAAGGAACAGTTCAGATTTGGTGTTTATTTGGCTCTTCTATGTCTTTGTTTGGGAGGCTTTGGATAAATGAGCACCAAAAAAATCTAGGAGGGTTTTTGTTTGTTTTTCTTTGACTTTCTGTTGTTCTATGAGAGTCAAGTCTAACTGGTGGTTGGATTTCACCATGTCTGAAAGCTTTCAAACCTGTTTTTGGCTGTGACACTCCTCCTTCTGTTCTTTTTCCCTGTTCTCTCTCTACTTCTTCTTCCCTTGTTGGTGATTTGTGTTCTTGCTTTAGCTATTAGTCTAATCCTTTAAAATATAGTAGTTACTCTTGTTTATCTGGGCCACTGAGAAAATCATCTACTGGTCTCTGTTTCATTTGTAATTCAGCTCCATTATTTTCATTACATTAATGACAATGTTATTGTTAGTGATAATAATAGTGTTAGACATCTATTGAGCTTTTTCTTTACCTGTGCTAGGCATATTAATATATGTTAACTCTTGTGTTCCATTTTGCAAGTGCAAGAATTGAAGCTGAATGTTTTAATAATTTTCTACATCTTGGCTATTGAGTGGATAACTGTCAAAAATTTTGGTAACATGAGAAATGGGAAGCCGGAAATTAGAATAGCAAAATTTAATAATCAGACTTAAGCATACTCATAAATATAAAGCCTCTTTCTGAAGAGATTTGTGGTAACTGGTAATATGATAAGATAAACATACTGACAAAAAATAATGAAATCAGAGAGGGGTGAAAATGTTAGTAGAATAAGAAAAATCTAACAGCTAAGTACTAATAATTGTGGGATGAAGATTTGTTTCCAAGCTTCCTAATGGCCAAAACAAAGATGGATCAAAATCTAGATGAGCTGAAGAAACAGATACAAACCTGACAGTGGTTTAGTTGAAGTAGAACTCTTTCTATTCATGAATGCTGAGAGAAATTTCTTCTAGGTCATCAAGGGTTGGCAATCTTCTATAAACTATTAAGATTATATCCTATTAAGTTCATTCATTTTTTAAATAAACTTTTCATTTTAGAATAGTTTTAGATTTACAGAAAAGTTTCAAAGATAGTACAGAGAGTTCCCATATACCTCACATTCAGTTTTACCTATTATTAATATCTTACATTAGTATGGTTCATTTGTCCATATTGATGCATTATTATTTACTGAACTCCTCCTCCTTTTTTAATGTAAGTATTTAAGGTATAAATTTCTCCTGAGCACTGCCTTCACTGTTTCCCATAAGTTTTAGTATGTTGTGTTCTCATTTTCATTCTTCTCAAGATATTTACAGATATACCTTGTAATTTCTTCTTTGAACCACTGATTGTTTAAAAGTGTGTTGTTTAACTTCAATATATTTGCATATTTTTCACTTCTCTGCCTGTCATTGATTTTAAGCTTTATTTCATTATGGTCACAGAAGATGCTTTGTGTAATTTCAATCTTTTTCAATTTATTGAAACATGTTTTGTGACCCAACATGCGGTCTATACTGCAGAACAATCCATGCAAAATTGAGAAAAATGTATATCCTGCTGTTTTGGGATGCAATGTGCTGTCTGTTTGGTCTAGTTCATTTATCATATAATTCAAGTTCTCTGTTTTCTTATTGATTTTCTGTCTAGATGTTCTAATCTATTGAGAAAATGGTGTATGAATGTCTCCAAATAATATTGTACTGTTGGTAATTTATCCCTTCAGTTTTGCCAGTGTTTGCCTTTATTTGGAGGCACCTGGTTAGCTGTATAAACATTTATGACTGCTATTTTTTCTTAGTGGATTGACCCTTTTATTAATACATAGTGTTCTGTTTTGTATCTTGTAACTGCTTTAGACATAAAGTCAATTTTTTTTTCTATATTACTTTATCTACTTCAGCTCTCTTTTGGTTACTATTTGCAAGGAAAATCTTTTTCTATCTTTTCACTTTCAAACTATTTCTGTCTTTAGATGTAAGGTGAGTCTCTTGTAAACAATAAATAATTGGGCCATATTTTTAAATCTATTCTGACAATCTTTGTCTTTTCATTGAATAGTTATTCTATTAACATTCAGTGTTATTTCTGTGAATGCAATATATACTTCAGCCATTTTGTCCTTTGGCTTTCATATGACATATCTGTTCTTTCTCCCTTTTTCTTTATTGCAGCCTCCTTTTCTGTATAGTTGACCTTTTGTGATGTTTCTGACTGATCCCTTTCTCACTTCTTTTTCTGTATATTTAAAAAATACTATATCTGTGATTATCCTGGGATTTGTTTTATACTATCAATATCTATAACTTACTATTTGAAAAGATACCAATTAAGTTTCAATAACATATACATTCTTTGCTAATATATCTTTCTTTTTCCTCTGTTTATGTTGCTTTGTCTCACATTATCACTTTATAATTTACATATTGATTATCTGGAAATATGACATTTTCCTGCTCATTTGTATTCTGACTGAATAGTAGATTTGTATCTATATATAATAATAGTAGATTTGTATATTGAGGATACTGTGCAATTGGATTTAGCATTTACCCTATTAGTTATCTTTAATGAAGACCTTCATTTCTTCAGACTATTCCAAGCCACTCTCTCCTCTCTTTTCCTGTCAACCTGCAGAGCTCCCATTAGTCATTCTTGCAGAGTAGGTCTTTTTTTTGATGAACTCTGTCACTTTATGTTTATCTGTGAATGTTTTAAACTTTCCCTCAATTTTGAAGGAAGGTTTTGCCTGATAATGAATTTTTGCCTGGCAGATTTCTCATTCAGTGCCTTAAGTATGTTATACCAGTGCCTTCTCTGCTCCATAGATTCTGATGAGAAATCACCACAGCCTTACTGAGGATTGGTTCTAGTTTGCTCGCTACCAGAATGCAATATACCAGAAATGAAATGACTTTTAAAAAGGGGAATTTAACAAATTGCTAGTTTATAGTTCTAAGTCTGAGAAATTGTCCCAATTAAAGAAAGTCTATAGAAATGTCCAATCTAAGGCATCCAGAGAATGATACCTTGGTTGAAGAAGACTGATGAAGTTCAGGGTTTCTCTCTCAAGTGAGAAGGCACATGGCAAACACAGTCAGGGTTTCTATCTCACATGGAAAGGCATGTGGCAAACACGGCATCATGTGCTAGTTTTCTCTCCTGGCTTCCTGTTTCATGAAATTCCCTGGAAGGCAATTTCCTTCTTCATCTCCAAAGGTCTCTGGCTGGTGGATTCTCTGCTTCTCCTGGCTATGTCATTCTGCTCTGCTCTCTCCAAATCTCTGGCTTTCTCAAAAATATTTCCTCTTTTATAGGATTCCAGTAAAGTAATCAAGACCCACCTGAAATGGGTGGAGACATGTCTCCACCTAATCGAATTAACACCCACTCTTGATTGAGTCACATTTCCATGGAGATAACCTAATCAAAACTTCCAACATACAGTACTAAATAGGGATTAGAAGATATGGCTGCCTTTACAAAATGAGATTAGGATTAAAATATGGCTTTTCTAGGGTATACAAAACTTTTCAAACCAGCACAGGATCCCTTGTATGTGATGAATTGTTTTCTTTTGCTGCTTTCAGAATTCTCTCTTTGTTTTTGGCACTTGACATTCTGATTACTGTATGTCTGAGCATAGGTCTTTTAGGGTTTATTCTGTGTGGAGTACTTTGTGCTCCTTGGACATGGATATTTACATCATTCATAAGAGTTGGGAAATATTGGCCTTTACTTTCTCAAACATTCTTTCTGCCCCCTTTCCCTTCTCCTCTCTCTGGAGCACCAATGATGCTTATGTTTACACACTTAATGCTGTCACTCAAATCCCTAAGATACTGCCCAATTTTTATATTATTTTCTTTGTCTATTCTTTTGTCTGCATGGTTTTGATTGTGTTCTTGTTCACGGATTCTTGTTTTCTACCTTGTTCTAGTTTGCTAGCTGCCAGAATGCAACACACCAGAGAGAGACTGGCTTTTAATAAAAGGGGATTTATTTTGTTAGTTCTTCAGAGGAAAGGCAGCTAACTTTCAACTGAGGCTCTTTCTTATGTGGGAACACACAGGGTGGTCTCTACTGGCCTTCTCTCCAGGCCTCTGGGTTCCAACAACTTTCCCTGGGGTGATTCCTTTCTGCATCTCCAAAGGCCTGGGCTGAGCTGTGAGTGCCGAGATAAGGTATGCTGAGCTGCTTGCACTGTGCTACATTGAGCTCTCTCATTTAAGCACCAGCCAATTAAATCAAACACCATTCATTACAGCAGGCATGCCTCTTAGCTGACTGCAGGTATAATCAGCAACAGATGAGGTTCACATACCATTGGCTCAAGTCCACAGCAACAGAACTATACGCCTTCACCTGGAGAAGCTGACAACTGAACCTAGCTACCACATACCTCATCAAATTTTGTTATTGTATGCTGCTAGTGTAGTTTTCATTTCCATTATTTTGCCTTTCATCCATCAAATCCATTGCCTCACTTTTTTCTTTTTTTAAACTTTTTTTATTGTGTGGTATAACATATATACAAAGCAACAAAGTAAAAAAGGAAGTTTCCAAAGCACTCTTCAACAAGTAGTAACAGGACAGATTCTAAAGTTTGTCATGGGCTACGCTACAATATGATCCTCTCAGAATTTTCCTTTTACCTGCTCCAGAATATAGGAGGACAGAAGGCTTAGATATTTTTATCATCATAATCGACTTTTTTCTTTCTTTTTTTGTTAAAAATAACATATATGCAAAAAAACAATAAATTTCAAAACACAGCACCACAATTAGTTATAGACAGTATTTCAGAGTTTGACATGGGTTACAAATCCATATTTTTAGGTTTTTACTTCTAGCTGTTCTAATATGCTGTAGATCAGTTTAATGCTTCAATATTCATATTCATTTGTTAAATCCTACCTTAACTGTATAACTCAACCATCACCTTTCATCATTCCATCCCTCTCTTTAAGGATGTTTAGGCTATGGCCATTCTAAACTTTTCATATTGGAAGGGTCTGTCACTAGCATGGGGTAGGGAGATGGAACTATCTGATGGTCTGGAGAGGCTGGGCCCTCTACGCAAAGAACCAACTTTTGGTTTTACTGATTCTTTCTATTGTTCTCTGAGGCTATGTCATTCTGCTCTGCTCTCTCCAAATCTCTGGCTTTCTCAAAAATATTTCCTCTTTTATAGGATTCCAGTAAAGTAATCAAGACCCACCTGAAATGGGTGGAGACATGTCGTTTATCTCTGTTTTAATTTTTGTTATTTCTTTTCTTCTATGTGCTGTGGGATTAGTTTGCTGTTCTTTCCCAAGTTTCTCCAGTTGTGCTGTGAAGTCTTCAATTTTTGCGCTTTCTTATTTTTAATATAGGCATTTAGGGCAATAAATTTCACTCTCAGCACAACCTTTGCACATCCTGTAAGTTCTGATAAGTTGTATTCTCATTTTCCTTCATCTCCAGGTAGCTACTGATTACTCTAGCAATTTCTTCTTTGACCCTCTGGTTTTTTAGGAGTGTGTTATTTAATCTCCATGTATTTGTGAATGTTCTCATTCTTTGGTGCTTATTGAGATCCAGTTTCATCCCACTGTGATCAGGGGAAGTGCTTTCAATAATTTCAATGTTTTTAAATTTATAAAAATCTGTTTTGTGTCCCAGCATATAAACTATCCCTGGAGAATGTTCCAAGAGCATAGAGAAGAATGTATATCCTGGTGTTTTGGGATGCTTTGACCTATATATAATACTGTTATATGTCTGTTAGGTCTAATTCATTTATCAAGCTGTTTAACTTCTCTATTTCCTTGTTAATCATCTGTCTGGTTGTTTTATCTATAGAGGAGAGTGGTGTATTGAAGTCTCCTACTGTTATTTATTTTTTTTTTAAACTTTTTATTAATTAAAAAACTTAACAAAAGAACATTAATATATCATTCCATTCTACATATACAATCAGTAATTCTTAATATTATCATATAGTTGCATATTCATCATTTTTTAGAACATTTGCATCGATTTAGAGAAAGAAATAAAAAGACATCAGAAAAAGAAATAAAACAATAATAGA
>PVIY010004250.1:0-104269 GCA_004026745.1 Myrmecophaga tridactyla
CCCTCGCTTGCATTGATTGTACTTTTTCCCATATACCATCTATTTTCAACACCCTGCAATATTAACATTCCTTTGTTCTCACTCATACAAAAATGTTTTTTTATTTGTACATTTAATCACCATTCTAGGCATTCCTAAATTATACCATTTCATTCCTTATTCTCTATCTTTCCTTCTGGTATCTTATGGGACCTCAGCCCTTCTCTCTCTGTCATATTCACTTTCAGCTTTATTCAGTGCATTTATATCATTGTGCTACAATCAGGTAGTATTGCACTATCCATTTCTGAATTTTTACAGTCATTTGTGTTGCATAATATATTCCTTCAGCACCAATTCCTCAATCTCCACCCTATTTCTATCTCCTAATAACCTGTGTTCTTAACTTCAACTCTCGAAGTTAGTTAATATTAGTGAGACCATACAGTATTTATTCTTTTGTTTCTAGCTAATTTCACTCATCATAAATGTCCTCAAGGTTCATCCACATTGTTATATGCTTCATGACTTTATTCTTTCTTATAGTTGTATAATATTCCATTGTATTATATATCACAGCTTGTTTAGCTACGCATCCATTAATGGATATTTGGGCTGTTTCCACCTCTTAGCAATCATAAATAATGCTGCCATAAACCTTGGTGTATAAACGTCCATTTGTGTCCTTGCCTTTAGGTCCTCTTAATCCCTCTAATAATGGGATTGCTGGGTCATATGGCAATTCTGTATGTAGCTTCCCGATTAACTACCTAACTGCCTTCCAGAGCAGTTGTACATTTTACATTCCCAGCAACAGTGGATAAGTGTGCCTCTTTCTTCACATCCTTTCCAGCACTTGTCATTTTCTGTTTTTTTTTTATAATGGCTATTCTAGTGGATGTCAGATGATATCTTATTGTAGTTTTGATTTGCATTTCCCTAATAACCAGTGAAATTGAGCATCTTTTCATGTGCCTTTTAGCCATTTGTATTTCCTCTTCTGAGAACTGTCTGTTCATGTCCTTTGCCCAATTTTTAATTGAGTTTTTTGTCTTTTGGTTATTGTGTTGAAGAATCTCTGTATATATTTTGGATATTAAACAATAATCTGATAGGAGGTTTCCAAATATTGCCTCCCATTGTGTAGGCTGCCTTTTAATTTTTTTGAAAAAATTCTTTGATGCACAAAATTTTTAAATTTTGAGGTCTCATTTATCTTTTTCATTTTTCAATGCCTATGTTTTGGGTGTGAGTTCTAGGAAATTTCCCTAATTACAAGATTTCTAAGATATTTCCATCCATTTTCTTCCAGAAATTTTATGGTTTTAGCTCTAATATCTAGGTCTTTGAAACATTTTGAGCTAATTTTGTATTGGGTGTGAGATATGGATCCTCTCATTCTTTTGTGTATGGATATCAAATTCTTTAAAAACCATTTATTGAAGAGGGTGTTCTGCCCCGGGTGGGTTGGCTTGACCACCTTATCAAAGATCAATTGTCCATAGAGGAGAGGGTCTATTTCTGAACAATTTGATTCCCTTGGTCAGTGTATACCTTTAGGTCAATAGTATGCTGTTTTGACCACTGTAGCTTTGTAATATGCTTTAAAGTCAGGTGAGACCTCTCACTTCATTTTTCTTTCTCAAAGCATGTATAGCATTCTTCCCTTCCAAATAAATTTGGTCAATGTTTTTTCTATTTCTGCAGTGTAAGTTTTTGGGATTTTAACTGGTATTGCATTGAGTCTATAAATCAATTTGGGTAGAATTTAAATCTTAACTATATTTATTCTTCCAGTCCATGAACACAGTATGCCCTCCCATTTATTTAGGTCTTCCATGATTTCTTTTAGCAATTTATTATAGTTTTCTGTGTATAGGTCTTTCTTAGTTGAATTTATTCCTAAATATTTTAATCATTTTTGTTATTATAACTGTCATTTTTTTCTTGATTTCCTCCTCTGATTGTCCATTATTAGTGTATAGAAACATTACTGAATTTTGGGTGTTGATCTCGTACCCTGCTACTTTGCTGTATTCATATATTATCTCTAGTAGCTTTGCTGTAGATTTTTTCAGGATTTTTGACATATAGTATCAAGTCATCTACAAACAGTGAGCATTTTACTTCTTCCATTCCAATTTGGATGTTTTATTACTTTTTGAGTCTAATTTTTCAGGCTAGAACTTCCAGGACAATGTAAAATAACTATGATGACAGTGGGCATCCTTGTCTTGATCCTGCTCTTAGAGGGAAAACTTTTAGCCTTTGTCTATTGAGGATGATATTAGCTGTGGGTTTTTTCACATATTCACTTTATCATGTTAAGGAAGTTCTGTTCTATTCTTATCCTTTGAAGTGTTTTCATCAAGAAAGGATGTTAAATTTTCTCAAATTCATTTTCTGCATCAATCAAGATGGATCATGTTGTTTTTTCTGCTTTGATTTGTTGATGTGGTGTATTGCATTTTCTTACATCGAAACATCCTCGTATACCTGTAATAAATCCCACTTGGTCATGGTGTATAATTCTTTCAGTGTGCTGCTGGATTCTATCTGCAAATATTTTGTTGAGGAATTTTGCATCTATATGTTCATTAGAGAGATTGGCTTGTAATTTTCTTTTCTTGTACCATCTTTGACTGGCTTTGGTATGAGGGTGATGTTAGCTTTATAGAATGAATTAGGTATCTTTCCCTCTTCAACTTTTTTTCAAGATTTTGATCAGGATTGGTACTAATTGTTTCTTGAATGCTTTGTAGGATTCACATGTGAAGCTATCTGGTCATGGACTTTTCTTTTTTGGGGGGGAACTTCTTGATGACTGATTCAATCTCTTTACTTGTGATTGGCTTGCTCCCCAAGTCAATGTTAGTTGTTCATGCCTTTCTAGGAAGTTGTCCATTTCATCTATATTTCTTAATTTATTAGCATATAGTTTCTCATAGTATCCTTTCATTATCTCCTTTATTTCTGCAGGGTCAGTACCTATGTCTCCTCTCCCATTTCTGATTTTGCTTAGTTGCATCCTTTCTCTCTCTCTCTCTCTCTCTTTGCAACCTAGCTAAGGGTCTATCTATTTTATTGATTTTCTCAAAGAACCAACTTCTGGTTTTGTTGATTTTCTTGATTGTTTTTATGTTCTCAATTTCATTTATTTTTGCTCTAATCTTCATTATCTCTTTCCTTTTGTTTGCTTTGGGATTAGTTTGCTGTTCTTTCTCTAGTTCTTCCAAGTGAATATTTAATTCCTTGATTTTTATTTTCATCTTGTTTTTCTTTTCTTTTTTTTTTTTTTCACATGGGCAGGCACTGGGAATTGAACCTGGGTCTCTAGCATGGCAGGTGAGAACTCTGCCTGCTGAGTCATCATGGCCCACCCTCATCTTTTTTAATATAGGCATTTAAGGCAATAAATTTCCCTCATAACACTTCCTTTGCTGCATCCCATAAATTTTGGTATACTGTGCATTCTCTTTCATTTACCTCAAGATATTTACTGATTTCTCTTATAATTTTTTCCTTGACCCATTGATTTTTTAAGATTGTGTTGTCTAGCCTCCATATATTTGTGAATTTTCTGGCCCTCTGCCTGTTATTGATTCCCAACTTCATTCCATTATGATCTGAGAAAATGTTTTGCATGATTTCAATCTTTTTAACTTTATTGAGACTTGCTTTGTGACCTAGCATATGGTCTATCCTTGAGAATAATCTATGAACACTTGAGAAAAATGTGTTTCCTCTGTTCTGTTGTGGAGTGTAATGTTCTTAAATGTCTGTTAAGTCTAGTTCATTTATTGCATTATTCAAATTCTCTGTTTCTTTATTGATCTTCTGTCTAGATGTTCTATCCACTGATGAGAGAAGGGAATTGAAATCTCCAACTATTATGGTAGAGATGTATACTTCTCCCTTCAGTGTTCTCAGTGTTTTCGTCATGTACTTTGGAGCATTCTGGCTCAGTTCATAAGTATGTATAATTGTGATGCCTTCTTGTTGAATTGTTCCTTTTATTAATACATAGTTTGCTAGCTGCCAGAATGCGATATTACAGAAGCTTAATAGCTTTTATAAGGGGAATTTTATGAAGTTGCTAGTTTATAATTCTAGGGCCATGAAAATGTCCCAATTAAACCAAGTCTATAAAAAATATTAAGGCACCAACTAGAGGTTACCATCACTCAAGAAAGGCTGATGAAGTTCAGGTCTCTCCCTCAACTGGAAAGGCATATGGTGAACATGGTGACATCTGCTAGTTTTCTCCCCAGGCTTCTTCTTTGGTCAAGCTCCCCTGGGGGCATATTCCTTTTTCATCTCCAAAGGTCTCTGGCTGCATGAGCTCCCATGGTTCTCATGGATTTGTTGCTCTAAAGGTTTTCCAAAAATGGTTCCCTCTTAAAGGGCTCCAGTAAGCAACCCCATCTTCAACGGATGGAGACACACTTCCATGGAAATCATCTAATGAAATATTACCACCCACAATTGGGTGGGTCACATCTCTGTGAATATAATCTAATCAAGTTTCCAACCTACAGTACTAATAGGGATTAAAAGAAACAGCTGCCTCCACAAGATGGATCGAGATTAAAACATAGCTTTTCTAGGGCACATAATTCTTTCGAACTGGCACACATAGTATCCTTCTTTGTCTCTTTTAATTGTTTTACATTTGAAGTCTGATTTGTCAGATATTAGTATAGCTATTCCAGATCTTTTTTGATTGTTGCTTGCATGAAATATCTTTCTCCAACCATTCAATTTCAAGCTATTTTTGTCCTTAAGTCTAAAATGAGTCCCCTGTAGACAGCATGTAGGTGGGTCCTGTTTTTGTTTTTTTATGCTTCCTGCCAGTCTACATCATTTGATTGGGAAGTTTAATCCATTAACATTTCATGTTGTTACTGTAAAGGCAGTACTTTCTTCTACCATTTTCTGTTTTGGATTTTATATGTCATATCTAATTTTTTTCTTCTTTTTCCTTTACTGATAGTCTTCATTTCTACACATTTCTCCAAACCTCTCTCTCCTGTCTTTTCCTATCTATCTGTAGTGTTCTCTTTAGTATTTCTTGCTGACCAAGTCTCTCAGTCACAAATTCTCTCAATGATTGTGTATCTGAAAATATTTTAACCTCCCTCTCATTTTTGAAGGATAATTTTGCTGGATATAGAATTCTTGGTTGGCAGTTTTTCTCTTTTAAGATCTTAAATAAATCATACCACTGTCTTCTCACCTCCATGGTTTCTGCTGAGAAATCCACCCATGGTCTTATTGGGCTTCCCTTGTATGTGATGGATTGCTTTTCCCTTGATGCTTTCAAAATCCTCTTTCTCTTTGATATTTGACAATCTGATTAGTAAGTGTCTTGGAGTATGTCTATTTGGATCTATTCTCTTTGGGGTATGCTGCATTTCTTGGATCTATAATTTTATGTCTTTCATAAGAGATGGGAAATTTTCAGTGATAATTTTCTCCATTAGTCTTACTCTTCCTTTCCCCTTTTCTTCTCCTTCTGGGACACCCAAATGCATATATTCATGCACTTCATGCTGTCATTCAATTCCCTGAGACCCTGCTCCTATTTTTTCATTCTTCTCCTCTATTTTCTTTTGTGTGGCAGATTTTAGATGTCCAATCCTCTAGTACATTAATCTTTTCTCCTGTTTCTTCAAATATATTGTTGTAAGTGTCCATTGTTTTTTTTTTTAATCTCTTCTATTGTACCTTTCCTCTCCATAAGTTCTGTGATTTGTTTCATCAAACTTTTGAGTTCTTCTTTTTGATCAAACAATGTCTTCTTTATATCATCCCACAACTTGTTTATTTGATTTTTGATGAAATTTTCCAAGTCTGTTCAAGCATCTTGAATTAGATGCTTCAACTTCTGTGTCTCATGTGAAGTGTTGGTTTGTTCCTTTGACTGGGCCATAACTTCAATTTTCCTACCATGACTCATTATTTTTTGCTGACATCTAGGCATTTGATTTCCTTAGTTAGTTTATTCTGGAAGTTGTTTTTACTTTTTACCTAGGATTTTCTTGCTAGATAGCTTTGTTTTCTATTTGTTCTTTGACGTACAGTTCAACTTATTCTAGACCTATAGTGTAGGTTCTGTTTAAATAGACCCCAGTCAGATTTCTCAGACCAGACAGGCACAGTCTCAGGAGGAATGAGTAGCCAGCATCAGTTTTCCCTGAGGGTGGGACCCAGCAAGTTGTCAGACTTTTCTATGAAGCTTTTAGTCTCTGTGTTTTTCTTGTATTGCCCAGCATGTGGCACTTGTCTGCCCACAGCTTCCCACCAGCATAAAGTAATGTGGTGCCTTTAATTTCAGCAGATTCTCCCTGCTGGGGGCATGGTTGAAGACAGAGGTGAGATTGTAGGATGGGTTTAACTTCTTCAGTTTTCCAGTCCCTGGAGCCTGAATTCCTTGAAGGAGGGATTCCACTTCATGTTAGCCCCACCTTTCTCTTGGGGTAGATACACCCTTTTGGGAATTAACTTCTTTCACCTTGACTGGTTACTTTGTTTCTAAGACAAGCTTAATTTTCCCCTTACCTGAGGCAGTGCTTAAGCCTGAGAGTGCTTCTAGTTCTATTTACTGAGAGTTGTTTATGGGGTCTCAACTGTTCCATGTGGTTCAGCCTGGTGTTCACTGTGTGTCTGGTCATTCATGTTCCCCCAGCAGCTGTCCTGTACCACTCCTGATTATTTACTAGCTGCTCTGGAGGATTAATTATATTCCACAGTACATTAAACTGCCATCTTTCCCCATGCCTTCATGCTGGGCTTCTCTTGTTTGAGTTTTGATAGTTTGTGCCTTTAAAGGATGATCCACTAATCTAGGTTATCAAATTTGAGGGCAGAGATTTTTTTTTTAATATCCATAGCACCAGTAGTGATGACTCCTATTTCATTTCTGATATTAATAATTTGTGTTTTGTCTCTTTTTCCTTTGTTAGCTTGGCTAGAGTCTTCACAATTATATATCTCTTTAAAAAATACCTTCTGCTTTCATTGATTTAAAAAATCATTTTCCTGTTTTCAATTTTTTTGCATTAATTTTTATTATTATTTTCTTCTGATGCCTCTATGTTTATACTGATCTTGTTTCTCTAATTTTCTGAGGTAAAGTTTAAGTTATTGGTATTAAATCTTTCTTCTTTTCTAATATATTTGCCAATGCTATATATTTTTCTCTGAACACTTTTG
The DNA here is from genome assembly GCA_004026745.1 of Myrmecophaga tridactyla. Lineage (NCBI taxonomy): Eukaryota > Metazoa > Chordata > Mammalia > Pilosa > Myrmecophagidae > Myrmecophaga > Myrmecophaga tridactyla. The sequence goes on from PVIY010004250.1 coordinate 7,195, forward strand.
TTATATCCATAAATTTTCATAAGTTGTATTTTCGTTTTCGTTTAGTTCAAAATATTTTAAAATTTCTTTTGAGACTTTCTGCTTGACTTATGTGTTACAAGTGTGTTATTTTGAAGTCCAACTATTTTGAGATTTTCCAGCTATCATTCTGTCATTGATCTCTAATTTAATTTTATGGTGATGTAAAAGCCAACGTCACATGGTTTCTATTCTTCTAACTTTCTTTTTAGGGTTTTCTAATTCATGAAAATATTTTATAATGAAATATAGCATTGTGCAGATTTGAAACTGTTGGTACCCCCAAAAAAGCCACGTTCTTTAATCATAATTTAGTATTTTGGGTGGGATCTTTTTTTTTTTCCCATGGAAATGTGACCCACCAAAATGTGGGTGGAATCTTTTGATTAGGTGATTTCCATGGAGATGTGCTTCCACCCATTCATGGTGCAATTGATTACTGGAGTCCCTTAAAAGGAAACCATTTTGGAAAAACTTGAGAGCCCAGACTGCCAAAGACCTTTGGAGATGCAGAAAAAAAACACCTTCAGGGAAGCCATTTGAGGAAGCTGGTATAGAAAAGTTAGCAGACATCACCATGTGCCTTCCCAGCTGTGCCAGAAACCCCGAACTTCTTTGGCCCTTTCTTTGGAGTTAAGGTATCTTTCTCTGGATGCCTTAATTTGGATATTTCTATGGCCTTAGAACTGTAAACTTGCAACTTAATGAATCCCCTTTTTAAGAGGTTTTTCTGTTTCTGTTACATTGCATTATAGCAGCTTTAGCAAACTAAAACAAAACTATATACAAAAAAGAAATAAATTGCAAAATTCATTTTAGCAAGTTGTTATACAAGATATTTCAAAATTTGGTACAATTTCAGAGTTGCATGATTTTCTTTCTAGGTGCTTCAAGATACTAGTGACTTGAAATAAGTATCAATATAATGAATCAGTAATCATACTCATTTTGTTACGTCCTAATTTCTCTGTTTAAGTGCTCCTTCTCCTGTGATCTTTCTCCTAATCTTTAGGGATATTTGGATCATACTCACCCTAACATTTCTCATGTTGAAAAGAGATGTCAACAATATGGGACAGGTGTTGCCTGAGATGCCAGAGGACCTGGGTTCGATTCCCGGTGCCTGCCCATGTAAAAAAAAAAAAAATATATATATATATATATATATATATATATATATATATATGGGACAGGTGGATGGAACAGGTTGAGGTTCTTAGAGAGACTGCCACCTCTGGATTTCAGGAATTATCTGGCCTAGGAACCATTTGAAGCCTTTAGATGTCTGAAAAGTAAAATTAGTGCATGAGACTTTTGTAGGATCTCAGAGAGAGCTCTGCATGTTCTTTAAGGTTAACCAGAATGATTTTGGTTGGGGTTTGGTAAACTATGGCAATTAGCAATATCTAGCTGAAGTTTGCATAAGAATAGCTTCCAGAATAGCCTTTCTACTCTATTTGAACTCTGTTAGACATTGATACCTTGTTTTGTTATATATGTTTCCCCCCTTTTGGTCAGGAAGACATTGTCAATCCCACAGAGCCTAAACCAGGCTCATCCCTGGGTGTCATGGCCTACATAAGGGGGGGGGGTAATGATTTCACTTGCATATTTGGGTTTTCTTCTAACATTTCAGGGTGAGTTTTATGGCCTAGAATATGTGGTCTGTTTTGGTGAATATTCTATGTAAGCTTGGGGAGATTGGGTATCCTACTATTGTTGGGTGAAGTATTCTATAAATACCAATTAAAACCACTAAATTAATGATTCTGTTCAGTTAAACTGCACCGTTAATGATTTTCTGCCTAGTGTATCTTTAAATTACCAACTAAGGTTGTTGAAATCTTCACCTATAATAATGGATTTGCCCATTTTCTCACACTTCTATTAGTTTTTGTATAGTGTGTGTTGATGCACTGTTGTTAGGCACTGTTAATTTGTCAGATCTGCCATGGCAGATAACACGCTATGGGTAGGCTTGAACAACAGGAAATTATTGGTTCATGGTTTCTGAGGGTAGAAGTTGAAAATAAAAATGTCAGCAAGGTAACACTTTCTCCTGGAATCAGTAGCATTCTCCTGATGATGGGCCTCCATCCCATGACAATGTTTCTGATGTCCTCCTGTCTTTTTCTCTGACTCTACCTTCTGTCATTTGTTTCCTCTTGCTGTGTCCAAATCTCTTCTCCTCATAAGTCCTTCAGTGATGAGTATCAAGACCCATCCATATTCAAGTTGGCAACATCTTAATGATTAACAACTTCTTCATAAGGTCCTACATACAAATGTGTTCACACCCACAGGAATGCAGATCAGGATTAAGAGCATGTTTTTTCTGAGGTACATGATTCAGTCTCCAACAGGTACATACATATTAATTATTGTTATGTTTTCTGGGGAAATGACCCATTTAGTGTTAGGTATTACCCCTCTTTATTGCTGATAACTTTTCTTGTTTTGAAGTCTGATTTGTCTGAAATTCACATAGCTAATTTAACTCTCTTTTGATCGGTGCTAGTATTGTACATTTTTCTTTAACCATTTGCTTTTTTTAGAATTTATTCTTTTTTAAAAAATATTTTTATTGAGATAGCTTTACACATATACAGTCCATCCAAAGTATACAATCAGTAGCGCACATTATCATCATATAATTGTGTATTCATTTCTAGAACATTTCCATCATTCCAGAAAAAGAAAGAAAAGAGAAAAAAAGAAAAAAAAATCTCATGCATCCCATACCTTACATATCCCTCTCATTGACCACTAGCATTTCAATCTACCCAATATTTTTTACTCCTTACAATCCCCCACCATTATTTATTTATTTATTTATTTATTTATTTATTTATTTATTTATTCACTCATCTGTTCCTACCCTGGATAAAAGGAGCATCAAACACAAGATTTTCACAATCACACAGTCACATTGTAAAAGCTATGCAGTTAGACAATCATCTTGAAGAATCAAAGCTACTGGAACACAGCTCAAGAGTTTCAGGTACTTCCCTCTAGCCATTCCAATATACCATAAACTAAAAAAGGATATCTATATAATGCATAAGAATAACCTCCAGGATCACCTCTCAACTCTGAAATCTTTCAAACACTGAAACTTTATTTTGTCTCATTTTGTGCTTCCCCCTTTTGGTGAAGAAGTTTTCCTCATTTCCATGATGCTGGGTTTTGGCTCATCTTGGGAGTCATGTCCCATATTATGGGGAGAATTATACCCCTGAAAGTCATGTCCCACATAGGGGGGAGAACAGTGAATTCATCTGCCCAGTTGGCTTAGAGAGAGAGAAGCCACATCTGAGCAACAAAAGAGGTTCTCTGGGGGTGACCCTTAGGTATAATTATAAGTAGGCTTATCTTCTCCTTTGCAGAAAAAAGTTTGATAGGGGCAAATCCCAAGATTGAGGACTCAGTCTATTGAATTGGTTGTCCCCACTGCTTATGAGAATATCAGGAATTCTCCAGTTGAGGAAGTTTAGTATGTCCTCCTTTCTCCCCAGTCCTCCAAGGGGATTTTGCAAATACTTTTTAAATTCTCTGTCCGAATTACTCTGGCATGTATAGGGGGATCACACTAACCTGGACAAAACAACAATATTTCATGCCTTATTCAAGATTCTGTGTAATTATAGTGTTTGAATAAACTTATCATACAAGTTACGTTAGATAATGCACTACTCAAAATATACATTTTGTACCAAATAACATCTCTTCCTTTGGTCTAACACAGAAGTTGAAGCATTAAAATATGGACCATATCACCCTTTACCCTGTATTCTGATTTACCTTAGTCCTATCCAAATCACCTTCATTCATATATCTAGTCAAAGTCTAATCACTTTTTCAACTTCTAAAACAGTTGCTATATGGGGTAATAGTGACTTTCATAGCTGCAGGGCTCTAACTCTGAGTTTCAGGTGTCACTTAAATACCCAGTTTCAGGGAACCACTAGGATATACACAAATAGCTCAGTATCTCAAAATTTAGAAATAACAGTTACAACTCCAGAATAGATGTTTCTGCTATAAGATTTTATAATCTAGAAAACTTTACAATAAATATTAATATATTTATATTTTATATAAATTAAACCATATAATATATAATATCATAAATAAAAATATTTGTCTTTTTATGTCTGGGATGTTTCACATACCCTAAGGTTTTCAAGGTTCATTCATATAGTAGCATGTATCAGCATTTTGTTCCTTTTTCTGGCCAGAATCCTTTTTATGTATATACCACATCTTAAAGAATCCATTCATCTATTGATGGGCACTTCAAAGGGTTACTTACCACCCTTTGGCTATTGGGAATGGTGCTGCTATTAGCATTGGTGTACAGATGTCTGTCTGAATCCCTGCTTTCAATTCTTTACAGTATATACCCAGGAGTGAAATTGCTGGGTTATAAGGTAATTCTATGCTTAAGTTTTTGAGGACCTATAAAACTGTCTTCCACATCATCTGTACCAGTTTGCATTTCCACCACCAAGGCATAAGGATTCCACATCTTCTACATACTTGCCAACATTTTTATTTTCCTTTTTCAAAGCAATAGAACCTGGTGGGTGTGATGTGATAGATCATTGTGATTTTTATTTGCATTTCCCTATAATGGTTAATGATATTGAGCATCTTTTCATGTGCTTACTGATCATTTGTGTATCATCTTTAGAGAAATGTCTATTCAAGTGCTTGCACACTTTTAAATTGGGTTGTTTGTCTTTTTGGTGTTGAGCTGTAGAAGTTTTTTATATATTTTGGATATTAAATCTTTATCAGATATATGATTTGCAGCTATTTTCTCCCATTATGTAGGTTGTTTTTCCACTTTCTTAATCATATCATTTGAAGCACAAAAGTTTTCAATTTCATGATGTTCAATTTATCTAGCATCTTGTTGCTCATTCTTTCAGTGTTGACATCCCATCATTTTTGCCATATTCTATTTTTAGGAGGAAGTCTTAGATCTGGTTCACTCTCAAGGGGAGGAGATTACACAGTGGGTGAATACCAGGAGATGGGGATCATTGGAGCTATCTTGGAAGCCTCGCTAGCAGAGAACACCCTTGCTATAAAACTTTAATCTCCCTGATATAGTAGAGCTCTGTTTTTCTAACTTCACTGCATATAAAAACCACCTTGAGTTCTTGTTAACATGCAGAATCTGATTCAGTAAGCCTAGTGTAGAGGAATTCTGCATTTCTTGTTGGGTCCTAGGAGATGCCCATGCTGCTTGTCATGGTCAGGTTCATGTGTCAACTTGGCTAGGCTGTGGTGCCCGGTCATCTGGTCAGGCAAGCACTAGCCTGTCTGTTGCTATGGAGACATTTCATGGGTTTAAATCATGATCATTTTGGCTGTGTCTAAAGCTGATTGCATTTGTAATCAGCTAAAGGTGGTGTCTTCTGCAATGAGTGATGCTTAACTGAATCACAGAAGGCTTTTAAGGAGGATTCAGAAGAGACAGTCACTCTTCTGTTACAGCCAGTGAGCTTCTCCTGTGAAGTTTGTCCAGACACTTCATCAACATCACCAGTTTCACGGCCTGCCTTATGGATTTTGGACTCTTCCATTATCATGGTTCTCTAGCCAGCCTCTCCTGAGAGTTTGTTGAGGACCTTCATCAGAGTTGCCAGCTTGTGGCCTGACCTACAGAATTTGGACTCTATATTACCATGGTTACATGAGATGCTTTATAAATTTTATTTCTATCATTATCTCCTGCTGATTCTGTTTCTCTAGAGAACCCTAGCTAATACATTGCTGTTTCAAGATCACACTTTAAATAATGAGGTCATAGAAGACCTGTGTTCCTCAGAACTTTAATCCTTTACTTTTTTTTTTTTTTTGTATGGGCTGGCACTGGAAAATGAACCTGAGTCTCCCATATATGGTAGGCGAGAACTCTGCCTTCTGAGCTACACATGGCCTGCCTTCCTTTACTTTTAATGTATCTGTTTCTTTATATTTACTTTGGTTTTTTTGTAGACAATATTTGGTTTGGTTTAGCTTTTTATCCAGTCTCTATCTTTTAATTTGTCTAGAAAGTTCATATTTGAAGTGATTATTGATGTTTTTTAACTTTTTTCTATTCATTATACATGTTCTCTGTTTCTTTTATATCCTACCCTCCTTTTGTCTACTCTAGCTTTAAATTAGCATTTTATATGACTCTTTTCTTTCCTCTCATATGATTTCACATTCTTCTCTTAGCATATAAATTCTACTACTGTGACATTTTTTTTAGTAATTGCCTAGAGTTTGCATCATACATTTACAACTCTTCTGAGTCCACTTTCATAAAACGTTATACTTCTTCATAGTTTCCATCCTTCTATGTACACTGAACATGTATTTTTTTATGTTGTCTACTTTTTCTATTATAGTCCACAACGCATTATCATGGTTATTTTAAATTTCTGGTTTGATAATTTCAAACTCTCTACATCCCTGAGTTAGTCTCATTCTGATGAATTACATTGATTCACTTGCAGGTTTTGAACTGATTGTGCATTCTTGGATTAAACCTCACTTGGTTGTGATTTATAATATACTCTCCATATTTAATTGTTTCAATTTGCTAATATTTTATTGAGAATAATTTTTCTCACTTTTATGAAGATACTGATTTTTTTCATATTATCCTTGTCTAGTTTTTGAGAACAGGCTATCTCTGGATTCATCATGTGAGTTAGAAGTGTCCACTTTAATTTTCTTAAAAATAAAGTGTAGAATTGATACTTATTTTTTCTTAGATGTTTAATAGAATGCATCATTTAAGCCCTTTGGATCTTGAGTTTTCTCTGTTGACAACCACTTAATTACAAATTACATTTCTTTAATAGATTATTTCTCTTTTGTTTTGAATGAGCTTTGGTAGTTTCTGTATTTTAGGAATTTGCATATTTCCTCACTGTCATAAAATTATACATAATGTCTATTATTTTCTTTCAGATAGCAGTAAAGCCTGTAATAATAACCCCCTCTTTAATTCCTGATCCTATTTATTTTGTCTTATTTTTTCTTGATCAGTACAAATATAGATTTATCCATTTCATTGGTGTTTTGAAAGAACTATATATAGTTTGCATTGATTTCTTTTTGTTTGTTTGTTTTAATTGTATTTGTACTTTACATTTATTACTTATTGCCTTTTATTTGCTTTGTTTCAAATATGCTCTTCTTTTTCTAATTTATTAAAGTGGAACTTATATCATTGACTTGATATATTTCTTCTTTTCTAGTGTAAGCATTTAATGCTGAAGAAAAGAAAAATTATGCATAAGAGCTATGCATGAAACTACAATAAATATTCTATAAAAGATCCTTTTACCTCTACAACAAACTGCAGCTGTTTTTAATAGACTTTTGTTTTGGTTTTGGTTTTCCTTATTTTGTCACTTGTCCAGCATTAATTCATATTATCTCTGGTATGGGAGTCCAGATTTTTCCACACATAACCCATACCCACCTCCTCTTTTGCTCAGTCTTTGTATAACTGTTAATCAAGGCATTTCTCCACTAGTTAAGGGAATAGAACATTTCTTCATTAGTTCACTGAAAAAAATCTATATTGGGCCAAAACTTTTTCTAGAAACTTCTCTATGCCTTATAGATCTAGCAGTATTAGACCAAGCAGAAAAGTTCCTTCCCTTAAGGCACTTACATTCTAGCATGGGATTCAAACTAAACAGTTAAAAGGCTTGTTATAATATATATTCAGGTGTGGAAAAGAATCTAATTTTCAAGTTAGGAGATTTGAATAACTTTTCCAGAACTGTGAGTTAATATAAAGCAAGACGAGGACAGAAAAAGAGTTGGAACTGACTAGAGTTTGGAACTTTTTATTCTTTCTTTCCACATAGTTAGAAATCTTTTTAATTTTCCCAGGTGTGATGACTGAATTCTCTTTTTCTTTGATTTTTCAGGCTAGTGAATACCCTTTCTATCAATTTCATTTTTTTGATATTACCTAAAGTTGTTTGCTTTTGCTTATATCCAAACTACTCTAATCAATGCAATGTTGAAACTATTTCTGAGGACAAAAGACTAAATGGAATGCTGGATGTAGGGATACTTTTACATTTTCAGTTGTAAAATTAAGAGTATAGCTTTGATTTCTGCTATGATGGCTTAAGGAGCGTCACTGACATGCTCACAGTTGAATCTGGTGCAATCTATTAAAAAACCAACCAATCAATCATTTAAAGCTCCTGAGATGGTTCTAAGGAAAACAGAAAATGATTAAGCACCTACTCAAAAATGTCTATGACAGTTGAGTAGAGAAAGGTTAGAGACTGTGAAATTGTAACCAAGGTACCTACTATTCTTCCCCTTGCCATATCAGTGAGATAGAAATCCCACTCAGGACTGTTGCAGACAAGAACATAAAGCTACTCTCTCCCTCTGCCCACCCCCAGTTGGAATTCTGTTATACATAAGGAAGGAGATTAATAGTACAAATAGAAGAATGTTCTTCCATGAATGAGAACATATATATGTCACTATTACAAGGTGTTAATGATAAGATGGTTATTGGGAAATATATATGTAAAACATACTATTGATGGTTAATAGTAATATTTTTAAGGTTTTCCATCAATTACAACAAAGGTGCTACATAAATGTGAAGTGTCAATAATAAAGAAGTCTAAAGTACATGGGTTTTTTCTTTTTGGAGTTATGAAAATCTAAAGTTAATTAAGACAATAGAAGCACAACTCTACTTTGGACGGATTGTATGGTGTGTGAATTGAACTGTTTAAAAAACAAACTAATAGCTTCTAATCTCTTCCCAAAGAAACTAATTTCAGTTGTCATAGGATTTGGAGAAATTTAAGCCTAGGGATGCTCTCAAGAACAGTGGACTTTGCAGTGAAAGGTGATTAGAAGAGATTTAACATACTGGAGCATACTGGGTAAGCTTGCTAGATTGCTACAGACTATGGAAATAAGTCAGCTGGAAGTAGCTCTCCTAGTGTCCAAATATATATCAACATTGACTTCAGAAACTCCTTCAAAGTACCCATAATTTAGAGGTGCTCATTTGCAGGGCAGTTTATACCCATGGGTCTTGTTAAAACAATTGCACAATCAGCTGGCCTGGATCTTGGCAGTTAGGTGGGGTCAGAGAAAAGAGAGGATCAGATTCTTAACAAAAGCACTGCCCTTCAGGGTAGACTATGGGTATAACCCAAAGTTGTGCCTTTCTGAGGAGCAGCATCTGAAGTTCAACACAGTGGGAGGGGGTTTAAACATTACTCAAATAAGACTGTTCATAGCTGGATAGTTGGAAAAATGTTCAATATAATCCTTTATCTGGAAAATGCTTAGTATAGTCTTTGGTAAATAGAAATATTTATTAATCACTTTATTCAAGACACTTTGATGCATTTCAAACCTAAAAGCCCTTGCTGGCATAGTTTGTTGTGATCTAATCTCAAAAGTTTAATCTCTGTTCCTGATTACATAAACAAGACCTTCCCAGCTTTGTTTGCAGGGATAAGATAACATCCAAAGCAGGATGAAATGATGCCAGAAAAAGCATACGGAGTATTAAATCAGCATTTTCGTCTCTTTGAAGTACAATATCAAAGCCTGGCTGGTCAGCAAAGAGAAGAGGACGTATAAGAGAACAGGATGTGCTGACCAAACAAAATGAAGCAGGCAACAGTTACTCCATTTTAACTTCTGTGACTTTTACTTACTGTTTTTCTTATTATCTGTTTTCTTCTGAATGCTTGCCATTTCTTTTTCTCCTTGGGAAGAGCATAAATCAACTTTCTCACTTTGAACCGGGCTTGGAAAGATTTTTCCTCCAGTTTCTTGTGAATGCGTTCTCAATAAAACTCATCATCTCATCAAGACGAAGAGACTCATTTCAATTTTAATGTGGGATCAGGCTGGTCTAACTATTGAAGATGGTTACCATCTTTTCTGATGCTAACACTGTCATTCACTAAACTAATAAAAAAGCAAATAATGAGCTCCAGAGAAAGCAATGACCAGTATCCAGATTTGCTACAACAGATGATCTAGAATATCCAGATTCCAGGAAAAATGATGAGCTATGCAAGTAAATGAGAATATGATGCATAAACTAAGAAAAAAGCAGGCAAATAGAAACCGCCTCTCAGTGACTAGTTGTTAGATTTATAAGAAAAAGATTTTAAAACAGTCGCATAGACAAATGGAAGGAAAGAAATAATAAAATTGGAGCAGACAATGAAATTGAAAAACAATAACGATTATCAGTGAAACAAAAAACTGGTTATTTTAAAAATATAAAGAAAATTGACAAAAGTTTAGCTAGATTGATCAAGATAAAAAGAGAAAAGACTCAAATTATTAGACTCAGAAGTGAACGCTATGAAATTTGCAAAATAAAAGGCTTTATAAAGGAATACTATGAATTGTAGGCTAACAAATTAAATAACAGATGAAATAGAAAATTTCTTAGGAAAACAAACTACCAAAACTGACTCAAGATGAAATAAACAATTTGAATAGAGCTATAATAAACTATGAGGTTGAATCAGTAATCAAGAATGTATTCATAAAGGAAAGTCCAGACTCAGATGGTTTCACTGTTAAATTCTATCAAATATTTAAAGAATACTAGTTATTTACAAAATCTTCCAAAAAAAGCAGAAAAAGAGGAAACATTTTCAACACATTTTCTGAGGCCAAGGTTGTCTGATACCAATCTAGATAAAAGGAGCACAAAAAAGAAAACTACAGACTAATATTTTTTATGAAACCCTCAACAAAACACAGATAATCGAAATTTAGCAATGCATAATAAGAATTATACATTATGACTAGTGTGATTTATCCAGGGAATGTGAGGTTGGTATAACATCTGAAAATCAATTAATGTAATGCATAATATTATTAATGAGTATTAATAAACATAAATATTAATGTAATTTATTAAAATTAAGATAATAAAATGAAATCACAGTTATATCAATAGATACAGAAAAACAATTTGACAAAATCCAGCACCCTTTTATGATAAAAACACTCAGCAAACTAGGAACAGACGACAACACTTCTATTGAAAGTTGTACTGGGCAATTAAGGTAGAGAAAGAAATAAAAGATGCACAAATAGGAAAAAAATAAAAACTATCTCTATTTGCAGATGGCATGATCTTGTATGTAGAAAATCCTAAGGAACCCACTAAAAAACTATTAGGACTATTAAATGTGTTCAGAAAAGTTTCAGAGTACAAAACCAATATTTTAAAAATCAATTATAATTCTATAGATTTGAAATAAAGAATCTGAAAATAAAACTGAAAAACTAGTTCCATTAACAATACCATCCAGAAGACTAAAGTACTTGGAAATATATTTAACAAAATGAGTGCAAAACTTCAACTCCAAAAACCACTAAACATTTTGAGAGAACTTCTGGGGAAGATGGTAGAGTAGGAAGCTCCATTACCCACTCTTGATTTTTTTTGACAAAAAAACACTTCAAAAGATAGGAATGGCAGGAAACTTCAACATGGTAAGGAGTATATATGAAAAACCCACAGCTAACATCATACCCAATGATGAATAGTAAAAGCTTCTCTTCTAAGATGTGAACTAAGACAAGGATGTCCACTGTCACCACTGCCATTCAAAGTTGGGCTAGAAGTGTGAATAAGAACAGTTAGACAAGAAAAAGAAATAAAAGGCATAAAAATTGGAACAGTAGAAATAAAATGTTCACTATTTGCAGATAGCATGATCCTAGGTATAGAAAGTCCAAACAAACTACAACAAAGCTGCTATAGCTAATAAGTTCAGTAAAGTGGTAGGATACAAGAGCAACATGCAAAAATCTATAGTACTTCTGTATACTAGTATGGCGAGATCTGAGGAGGAAATCAAGAAAAAAATTTCATTTACAGTAACAAAAAAAATTTAAAATGTAGGAATACATTTTTCCAAGGATGTAAAGGATTTACATACAGAAAGCTACCAAATATTACTAAAAGAGATCAATGGAAAGATATTCCATGTTCAGAGACTGGAAGATTAAATATCATTAAGATGTCAGTTTTTAAAATTTAAAGTGAATTTGCAGATTCACTTTAATCCCAATCAAAGTTCAAATACTCTTCTCTGTAGAAATAGAAAAAGCCTATTTTCAAATTTATTTGGAAGGGCAAGCCTCTAACAGACAAAATACCCTGAAAAAGAAGGCTGGAATTGGAGGACTCACACTTTCTGACTTTAAAGAATATTACAAAGCTACAGCTGTCAAATAATATAGTATTTGCATAAAGATAGAAATATTGACCAATGGAGTCAAATTAAGAGTTCAGAAATAAACCCTCACATCTATGGCCAGTTGATATTTGACAAGGCTGCCAAGTTCATTCATTGGGAAATAATAGTCTCTTCAAAAAGTGATGGTGGGAGAACTGAATAACCATATATAAAAGAATGAAAAAAAAATCCTGTCTCACATCATATACAAAAATTAGCTCAAAATGGATCAAATACCTAAATATAAGAACCAGGATTGTAAAACTACTAGAAGAAAATGCAGTGAAGTATCTTCAAGAGCTCGTGATAGACAATGGTTTCTTAGACTTTACCCACAAAGCATAAGCAATGAAAGCAAAAATAGATAAATGGGGCCTCCTCAAAATTAAGAACTTCTAAGCTTCACAGGACTTTATCAAGAAAGTGAAAAGTCTACCTACTCAAAAGGAGAAAATATTTGAAAACCACATATCCAATAAGGGTTTAATATCCAGGAAAGACAAATAATGCAATTTAAAATGGACAAAAGATTTGAAGAGGCATTTTTCCAAAATACTAAAAGGCACACGAAAAGTTGCTCAACATCACTAGCTATTAAGTAAACACATGTGAGATATTATTTCCCAACTAGTAGAATGGCCACTATTAAAAGAAAATACAGAAAAGAAAAAGTATTGGAGAGGATGTGGAGAAATAGGAACAATCATTTACTTATGGTGGAAAAGTAAAATTGTGTAGCTGCTTTGGAAGACAAATTCGTGGTTCTTCAGGAAGGCAAGTATAGAATTGCCATGTGATACAGCAATCCCACTGCTAGGTATAAATTCAAAATATTTGAAAGCAAGGATGCAAATAGACATTTGCACACTGATATTCATAGCAGTGTTATTTACAGTTGCCTAAAGATGAAAGTAACTTAGGTGCCCATCAAATTTCGAATGGATAAACAATGTATGGTCTGTACATACCATGGAATATTATTCAGCTCTAAGAGGGAATAAAGTACTGATGTATGCGACAACATGGATTAATCTCGAGGATTTTATGTTGAGTGAAATTAGCCAGATGTAAAAGGACAAATATTGTATAATCTCAATGATATGCCCTAATTATAATAAGCAAACGCATAGAATTAGAACTAAGACTATCGTTTACAAGGGGATAGAATGGAAGCTGATAATGGGGGACTGGTACTTAATTTATGCAGAATTTCTATTTAGGTAAATTGTAAACATTTGAAAATGGATTGTGGTGATGATAGTATGTCATTGTGAGGGTAATTATGCTTGTGAATGCTGTTGACAGAGGAAGTTTTGGGTTGTGCATATTTCCAAATGAAAGTTAGAAGTTAAAATATGGGACTGTATAACACTGTTAGCCCTATTGTAGATGATGGACTATAGTTACTAGTACAAGTTTAAGAATGCTATTTTGTGAATTATAACAAATGTATGAACAATTGCAACATGTTAATAATAGGGTGGTATATGGGAACATGTACCTAATGTAATCTATGGACTAAAGGTAACAGTAATATTATTTTATTTTTTAACAGTAAAGCAGCTGCTATGTTGGGAACAGTTGATGTGTTGCTGGGGAGTGAAACTTCATTTCTCAAAAAGTTTGGGTAATCCAAAAGGACTGGCCCCACTAAGGCTCAGTTTAATGACCACTTAGTTTAAGGCTAATAACAATAAACAACTCTTCTTTCAAGTGCCAAGCCATAAAAATAAAATAAAATAGAGAGCGAAATTGCAGAAAATCAAAAAAACCTAAGTAATTGGAAACATATCTTCAGATTCTTAAGATGGCAATATACTACAAAATAACACACAGATTTAAAGCAATCCCAGAATCCCAGTTAGCTGTTTTTTAGAAAGTCTAAAATTCATATGGAATTTCAAGGAACCCAGTGTGGTCCAGACTCTTAGAAACTATACACAACGTAGATAGACTCACACATACCAGTTTCAAAACTATACAAAACAACAGTAAGCAAGAGAGTGTGGTATTAGCAAAACGTTAGACATAAAGACCAATGAAATAGACCTGAGATTCCATAAATAAGCCCATGTATTTATAGTCCGCTAATTTTTCAATAAGAGTGTCAAGACCATCCCATAGGAAAAGAATAGGCACTTCAATAAATATTTCTTGGTCTACTGGATATCAACCTGGAAAAGAATGAAGTGAACCCATGCCTCATAACATGTATAAAAATCAAGAATGTATGAACTTACTGGATCTTACTGTAACTTCATTGGTTAAAATGTTTCTTGAAAGCTGTACTCTTCACTTCTTTGAACATCATTTCCTCCTCTATAAGATGGACAGGAGAATACGGCAGAATAGGATAGGCTGAGTTCACCCCTGCTACAAGAACAATTAGAAAAGTGACACAAAAATGACCAGGACAGAAGTTGCAGTGTGTGAGTGATCTGAAAGGGTCTTCTGCACTATATAGGGAGGTCCTGGATGAATAAAGGAGAAGAACAGAGATGCAGAGAACCAGTTGCATGGATTCCACTGGGATTCCACCAGGGAAAAGAGGCCAAGCACAGTGCCTACCTTCGCAGCTAGCTTGAGATACCAGCACCTTCAGCTCTGTAGCCCGCGGCTCCCTTCGGGAACCTGGAAGCCAGGAAACTTGTTTTCCCTGTTTATAAAGACCATCCAGCTAGTGCACAGAGCTTACTGATCCCCTTTTCATATGGAGGCCCAGAGCCATCAGGAGCACAGAGACTGGTAGGTGGGGATGAGAAAGCAAGCCACATGAGTCCCATGGTCTGTGACCTGGCACCCATGCATGTCACACCTCATACCAATGCACCCACGTGTACTTACCCACATGCCCCACCCCATGCTGCCACTCACCCACCATGCTGCACCCCATGCCCTGCGACTGCCTCATGCCCAGTGCATATGTGCCCCACCTCCCACACCACCGGTACCCATGGCCTCACTGCATCACCTCCTTTCCTGTGCCATGCTCTGGCCCTGCAACTCCACACCTTGGATCCTGCTCCATGCATGCCCTGTGACATGCTCTACCCCAGTGCCAAGTCCCATACTCATCATGTACCCCACTTTAGGACACTGTAAACCCCCAGTGGTCTGGGTTGGAATTGCCCTTGGTCTCCATCCAGCTAGCTTGGCTGCTGTAGTCAGGGAGAGGTGGGCCTAAGGGCAAGAAGAGGCCCCAAAGTGCCGTCTGCTGGGAATAAATGGAAAGTGAAGTCTAGCAAACTGCCTATTTATCTAGCCTGAAACAGATACTCAACAAGAATTGTATCCCCAGCATAGGGTTCAGGCCTTGGTTTGGTCTGGAATTACAGGTGAACCAAGTGCAAAAGGAAACCTTCAATGCAAACCCAAACAAATACTTAGATGGTTGAGGGAAGTCCACTTCCATAATAACTCTTTTAAGATAATCAGATAACTCAAAGCTAACAGAAAATCACAAAGCATATGAAGATGCAGGTATATATAGCCCAACTAAATGGCCAAATTAAAATACCAGAGGAGAAAAAGACTCTGGCACAACTAATCAAAGATGTTCATAGAAATTTCCTAAATAAGTTCAATGGATTGGCTAAAGACATAAAGGATATCAAGAAGACACAAGAAGAGCATAAAGAAGAATTTAAACAAATAAGTTGAAAAATAGCATATATTACAGAGATAAAAGATACTGTAGACCGAACTAAAAATATACTACAGACACATAACAGCAGATCTGAAGAAGCAGAAAAAAGTATAACCAACTAGAGAGCAGGACAATTTAATTTGAATGCACAATAAAACAATTGCAAAAGATGGACAATTTTTAATTGGATTTCAGAGAAAAAAGACATAAATATGCAAATGAATTATACAAATGTATGAACATTTGAATACCAATGAACCCAATTAGAATAAATCCAAATAGGCCTACTCCAAAACACATACTATTCAGTTTGTCAAATGTTGAAGAGAAGCAGGAACTCCTGAAAGCAGCAAGAGAAAAGTGACTTACCACAAGCAAGGAAAACCACTTAAGATTGAGTTTGGATTACTCAGCAAGCACCATGTAGACACGAAAGCAGAGGTATGATATATTTAAGATCCTGAAATAGAAAGATGTACAGTCAAGAAACCTTTATCCAGCCAAATTGTCATTTAAAAGTGAGGAGAAATTAAAATTTTCACAGGCAGATTAAAGCTGAGATAATTTGTCAACAAGAGATCAACACTATATGAAATACAAAAGGGAGATATGTCTACTGAAAAAATAAAAAACAGTAGAAGGTGGTCTGGAGGAGGGCACAGAATTGAGGAGTACCAGTAAAGATAGCATAAAGGATAAAAAGAGAAAGTGCAAAAAGAACACATAGCTATAAAAGAATTATACACTGTTCTAACTTGTTACCTGCCAGAATGCAATACACCAGACATGTAATGTCTTTTTAAAAAAGGGAATTTAATAAGTTGCAGGTTTATAGGTCTAAGGCCACAAAAATGTCCCAATTAAAGCAAATCTATAACAATGTCCAAATAAAAGCACCAAAAATAGTGCTTTTATTTCACTTCACTCAAGAAAGGCTGATGAATTTCAGGGTTTCTTTCTCAAGTGGAAGGCACTTGATGAACATTGCAACATCGGGCAAGCTTTCTCTCTAGGCGCCTTGTTTCATGAAGCTTCCCTGGGGGCATATTCCTTTATTATCTCCAAAGGCCTCTGACAGTATAGGCTCTCTGCTTCATGGTATTCTTGTTGTTCTGAAACAGGGACTCTCTCCAAAATGCTTCCTCTTTCAAAGCATTCCAGCGAACTACTCAAGACCTATATGGAATGGGTGGAGTCATATTTCCATCTATTCAAAAGTTCATACCCACAACTGGGTGAATCACATCTCCATGGAGATAACCTAACCAAGTTTCCAACCTATATTATTGAATACGTATTAAGAGAATGGTTGCTCCCACAAGAATGATTAGAATTAAAACATGGCTTTTCGTGGGTATATAGATCCTTTCAAACTGACACATACATCATGCCAAATGAAGTTTATTCCATGAATGCAAGGGTGGTTTGATTCAAGAAAATCAATCAATGTAGTATACCACATTAACAAATTGGAAGGAGAAAATAACATGATCATCTTGATTGATGCTAAAAAAGCATTTGACAAAATTCAGCATCTTTTTCTAATACAAACACTTCAAAAGGTAAGAATTGAGGGAAATTTCCTCAATATAATGAAAAGCACATATGAAAAACCCATAGCCAGCATCATACTCAATGGAGAGAGATTAAAAGCATTCCACCTAAGATTGTAAATCAGACAAGGATGCCATCTGTTACCACCGTTATTCAACATTGAACTGGAAGTAGAGCAATCAGGCAGGAAAAATAAATTAAAGGCATCCAAGTTGGGAAGGAAAGAAGTAAACTTTTTATTGTTTGCAGATGACATGATACTATATTTGGAAAATCCTGAGAAATCTATGACAAATCTTCTTGAGCTAAAAAACAAATTCAGCAAAGTGGTGAGATACAAGATTAATGTGCAAAAATCAATAATGTTTCTATACGCAAGAAATTGACTAACTGAGAAGAAAGTTAAGGAAAAATTTTCATTCAAAAGCACAACTAAAATAATCCAGTATCTAGGAATAAACTTAACCAGCGATGTAAAGGACCTGTATAGAGGAAACGATAATAACATTGCTAAAAGAAATTCAAGAAGACTTATATACATAGAAAGACATTCTCTGTTCATGGATAGGAAGGTTAAATGCAGTTAAGGTGCCAATTCTACCCAAACTGATCTACAGATTCAATGCAATACCAATCAAAATTCCAACAACCTACTTGAAAGACTTGGAAAAACCAGTTATCAAATTTGTTTTTAAGGGAAAGTGGCCTCAAATAGCTAAAATCATCCTAAGAATGACAAAGTGGGATGATTAACGCTACTTGATTTAAAGCTTACTATAAAGCCACAGTGGTCAAAACAGTGTGTTACTGGTACAAAGATACAAGGATTGACCAATGGAATTGAATTGAGAGTGTAGAGATAGACCACCAAGTTTATGGCCAATTGATCTTTGACAAGGTCCTCAAATACACTGACCTGGGACAGAATAGTCTTTTCAATGAATGGGCATGGGAGAACTGGAAATCAATAGACGAGATAATGAAAGAAGATCCTTACTTTACATTCTATACAAAAATTAACTCAAAGTAGATCAAAGACCTAAATATAAGAACCAGTACTATAAAACTCCTAGAAGAAAATATAGGGGGCCATCTTCAAGACATAGTAGTAGGAGGTAGCTTCCTAAACTTTACACCCAAACCACAAGCAATAAAATGAAAATTAGATAAATGGGAATGCCTCAAAATCAAATGCCTCAAAAGACTTTGTCAAAAAGGTGAAGAGGCAGCCAACTCAATGGGACAAATATTTGGAAATCGTGTATCCGATGAAGTTTTCATATCCTGTATACATAGAGAATAATACAACTCAACAACAAAAGAATAAAACACCCAATTATAAAATGGGCTAAAGATATGTACAGACATTTTTCTGAAGAGCAAATACAGATGGCTAAAGTGCACATGAAGAGATGCTCATTTTCATTAGCAAGAAGAGAAATACAGATCAAGACTATAATTAGATATCACCTCACAACTATAAGAATGCCTGCTAGTAAATAAACAGGAAACTACAAGTGTTGGAAAGGATATGGAGAAATTGGAACATTTGCACTCCTGGCAGGAATGTATAAGGGTACAGCTGCTATGGAATACAGTTTGATGGTTACTTAGAAAACTAAATATCAAGTTGCCCCATGACCAGGAAGTACCACTACTTGGCACATACCCAGAAGAGCTGAAAGCAGTGACACAAACAGACATTTACACACTGATATTCATAAAAGCATTATTCACAATTATCATAAGATGGAAACAATCCAAGTGCTCATCAACAGATGAGTGGGTATACAAAATGTGGTATATACATATAATTGAGTATTGTGCAGCAGTAAGACAAAATGAAGTCCTGAAGCATGTGACAATATAGATGAAACCTGAAGACATAATGCTGAGTGAAATAAGCCACACACAAAAGGAAAAATACGTATGATTTCACTATTATAACCTTGGTTAAATTAAACTCAGAGGCTTATAGTATAGAGTATAGGGGCATATGGATACAGAGAATCTAGAGATGGGTGAATGTCAGCTAGTGAAGTTGAACTTAAATGAAAGGGAATGGACAGAAGTGAAGATAGTTCATTAGTGGGTTTATAAGTAATATTGCCATATTGAAGGTGAACATGTTTGAAAAGGTTTGTGTTGAGTCATGTATCCCACCAATTACCACTACAAATATAAATATGTTGTTGCATGAACTACTTCAAAGGTATCAATCTTGTACAAAGAGTAAATAATAGAGAGATATAGAGGGAAAACTACTATTACATACTATGGTCTATATTCAACAGTAAGACATCAACAGTACTGAGCAATAGCAGGGGTAAGTAATTGGGAGGGAATGATAAGAATTAAGGGGAGACTTGATGACTGTACAACTAAGTGAGGATATCTGAGAGATAGATTGTTAACTGTGGACATTATATATCATGTCCAATGAAAGGAGGTGGCTGAAGAAACCAGCCTTTATGACTGAGAAATAAAATGCTGAACTGCGGTGTATACAAATAATGGACTATTGTGCTGCTACAGAAAGGAACAAAGTTGTGAGGCATGCAATAAGGTGAATGAAACTTGGGGCATTATGTTGTGCCCAAGAGGGAAAAGAAGCAACAAAATAAGGTATCAGTGGCTAAGAAAGTTCAAATAGAATGGGGAGGCTATTCTGTAGGCAACTCTTATGCTATCTTCATCTAGATGTTGCTAATTATCAGGGTGTGCTAAACCCCAACCAAAACCATTCATGTCAAACCTAAAGAACACCAAGGGCTTTATCTGAGATTCCAAAAATGTTTCACACCCTAAGATTGCTTTCCAGAAACTTGCAACCTCCAGATGGATTCCTAGGTCAGATAAATCCCGATACTTAGAGAGGCCAGCCTCTCCAAAAATATCAACCAGTTCCATCATCCTATCCCATATTATCACACCCCTTTCCAACATGAAGACGTTACAATGGGTATAGCACAAATACCTCTAAAGTTTGGGAGAAGGATCAAAGAAGAAGGAGGAGTATAACAGAGAAGATAGGATTTAACAATTGAGTATAACTGCTGAATCCTTATATTAATATTTCTTTTAGGCTCCCATGTCTTGGAGCAGGTAGAAGGAAAAACTTAAAATTGTGGGAATGCAACCTATAACAAACTCTGAAATCTGTCCTATAACTACTTGTTACAATGTATTTTGAAATTTATTGCTTTTTTGTTTATATGTTAAATTTCACAATAAAAATGTTTAAATATTATCTCAAAATGGATCAAACAATTATGGAAGAATGAAACCTTTAAAAGTCTTCAAAGAAAACATAAGTAAAAAAATTGGGGCCTTGGATTTGGTAAAAGATACTTAGATATAATAATAAATGCATGAGCAACTAAAGAGACAGTAGATAAATTGGACTTCATCAAAATTAAAATCTTTAGGGCTTCAGAAGACACTTATCAAGAAAGCAAGAGGACAACCCACTGAATAGGAGAAAATATTTTCAAATCAGATATCTAATAGAAAAGTTATCCAGAATATATAGAGAATTCTTACAACTAAATATGAAATAGACCACTAACCCAATTATAAAAAGACCATGGACTTGCATAAATATAGCTCTAAGGAAGATAAACAAGTAGCCAATAAGCACATGAAAAATGCTTAGTACTGTTTAGTGTTAAACAGATTCTAAAAACCCAGGTTCAGAATAAGTTTCTTGAACTAAGTGACAAGCATGAGAGCAGAACTTAAAGAAAGTTACTTCTCAAAGAACAGTGGCAGTGAAACAGTTAATATACCTGCTTAGAACAAAGAAAGGGTATGGGGGAATGGAGAGAGAGGGAAGGAGGATGTGAGCTATGGGAGTTGTTTGGGTTAGGGCCTCTTTGGCTACCATAAATCTGCAAGAGCTGCCTAGGCAGAATGTGTCTGTAGGAATGGGCCTATCTGGTGAAGAACAGCAGAGTTGCTAGTGCCAGCATGTACAGTTCCTCCTTTCCCACGCAGACTGGGTTCTTAATTAGCACTGTAAAGCATTGTTGGTGTGCCTCAGTTACTTTATGTTTATTCTTTGCAGTCTCCTGAGGAAAAATGGAAGTTTAAGCACATTAAAATAATTAGTAAAGCTATTTACTGTGTTAACTTCACAATCCCATTTGCCATCAGGGAAAAAAAGTCAAAACTATAATGAGAAACCAATTCAAATACTCCAGGATAACTCCTATCAAAGAATCAGATAATAACAGCTGTTTATGAGGATGTGGAGAAATTCAGAGCCCTCATAGACTGCTGGTTGAAATGTAAAATGGTGCAACTACTTTGCAAAACAAACCAGCTGTTTCTCAAACACTTAAAGTTACCATATGACACTTAGATTATATACCCATGAGAAATTTAAACATGTTCACACAGAAACTGATACATGGGTGATTATGGGAGCATTATTCATAATAATCTGAAGTTGGAAACAGCCCAAATGTCTATCAATGGATGAATGAATGAATAAAATGGAATAAACACAATGGAATATGTTATTTCTTTATAAAAAGAAATGAAGTATTAATACATGCTACACCACAGATAAACCTTGAACACATGATGCAAAGGGAAAGAAACCAGTTACAAAAGACCACAAATTATACGATTCCATCATATGAAATGTCCAGGGCAGGGGGCTGTCTAGGGACAGAAAGAGAAAGTAGATTAGTGGTTGTCTAGTGAGGGATGGGTAGAGTTTGGGGAATAGAGGATGATAGCTAAAGTGTATGGAGTTTCTTTTGGGAATGACTAAAATGTTCTAAAATTGACAATGATGATGTGGCATGTATCTGTGAATGCACAAAGAAATGCACTGAATAGTTCACTTAAATATGTGACCTTAATGGTATGTGAACTATAACTAAATAAAACTGTTTAGAAAAAAGCCTTTGCAATGTAAATACAAACAAGCAAACAACACTAGTGTGAAAGCAGCCTGTGCCTCTCTCTGTGAGCCACAAATGAACCCTGGGCTAGGATCAGATGTGTGGGCCTGGCTTCTAGGATGGATGATGGGACTGACTGTTTGAGGGGAGTGCCTTTAGGTAATACACATCCCCCAAGAGAGAGCGGTCTGCTGGCATTTTGCCCAGAACATGTGTAGCCATTACTGAAGGTAGCCTGGCTAAAGAATATGCGTCCTATGGCACTGGGCCACTTCCACTACTGTACTTGTCATCAGTGGGGACAGAGCTGAGTGCTTCCACTGTGGCACGAGCATAAGAAGGGTATGTGGAGACCATCTCCCTGTATCGGCTTCAGAGGGAGACCTGCTGACCATGTGGGTTTAGTGCCCACTAGTGAAGCTGACCTTGCTTCGTCTTCTCTGTGAATAAATACTGTTCCATCCAGCGTGACTCATGGGTTTGTTGGCGACTACAGAAATTTACAACCACAGAGTGGGGTGGTGTTCTTGCTGACCTCCATGCAGTGAGAACCCTCTTGTGGATTAGGGTTAACATTTCTTTCTAGACATTCAATTCAGTAAACCAGGCAAAGCTTTCAGCAAATTTCCCACCATGTATTTTTTTTTACATGTTTTGAAGTAACATATACATATCACTAGCAAAGGCATCACTATCTTATATGTTATTTACTATTTTATGCAACAGCCATACCCTAGTTTTAAGTCTTCAGAAGTGTAGACACCATGGACCAATTTTCTTTATCTTCAGTTGCCCTAAGACTGTGCGATGAAAATTTGATGCTCAACAAATTTTTTTTTGTAATGAATGGAAAACATTTGGGACTCTCATAAACCCTTCTAAAGCTTCCTATATAAAAGTAAGTATGTTTCCTCTCCCCTGTGTTCATCCTACTACTAATTCTAAAGATTTTTATGCATGTTAAGCTTTCATATAACTTTTTGCCTTTATCCTAAATCAGAATGAAGTAATCTTGTAATTTAACTATGTGTGTGTGTGCGCTTTCATATGTGTGTGGATGCATTTGTGCCTATGTGTTTATTTCAATGATCAGAGAAAAAAATCTAAGCATACTCAGATTATTTGAACAATCAATTTATAACTAAGTAACTCCATGCTATTTCAGAATCAGCATTTTTTGTTTGTATTTAAAATCCTGCTGGCACCAAAAGAATGACTTTAATTGTCTCGGGGTAATGAGAAAAGAAAACATAACAAGTGTAAGATGACTTTGTGCCAAGTGAAAGCCAATTGATTCACAGCATGCTCTACAAATAAAATTTCCACAGTCCTTTGAATAAAGAAATGTGTTGGGAAATTGAGTCCTCCAGAGGCCCAGGGAGGTAGAGAAATTCTGACTCAAAAGAATCAGTAGCAGGAGAGTTGCTAGCATCTTCCTGTAGAGCAGCAATTTATTTCAAAAAGGCATTCTCAACTGATACTTTAAATAAATGTTTTTATATTTAAATTTTATTGGTTTTGTAGTTCTTCTTTCATTCAATATATACATTTGTTTCAGGTTTATGGTTATATGTAACTATAACATTAGGAATTTACATTGTATTTTATATTTGTGCAAAATGTTATAATCAAAATAATTAACTCAACATTGGGAGGCTGACGCTTCATTTCCTTTTTAAGAGGTCTTCATCTATTGCATGAAACTGTCGAAAAAGTCACTAAGACCAAACTATTTATTCCCCAAATCAAATGTTTCAATAGCTTCAAAAGACAGGATCTGAACCTCTGAGATTCCTGAGCTATATCACCTGCTAGAGATGCTTGGACAAGAATGTAGCTGGACTTTTCTGTTTATTGGGTTTAATTAAGTTATTGTCACTTTTTTATTCTCAATTTTTCATCCCTCAGCTAATTTTCAAAGGAAACAACCCTAACCAAATGCAGTATTTAATAGTTCATATAAAAATACTGGTGTTGCTTTTTCACTATTATATTAAAATTTTTGCTGCTTTCTAAAAATGAAAAAAAAATGTTGCCTATTAAAAACCTCCCACTTTCCAAAGGAGAGTAATTGTATCTGTACCTCTTCTATAGCACTTACTAATTTTTACCACCTTCTGTAGCAAGGACCCCGGCTTGAGAAACAATACTGTTCATCTCACTAGCCAGAACTACCTTGCTATTTCTTAACTTCAGATATAGTTCTATGACAAAATAAGGAGCCTGATGGTTCCACCCACCCCTTAGAAACACACTTGGAAAGCGCGTTTATTTCAATAACAAAATATTTTTGATACATTACAAACCTATTTCTCAGACAGCTTCTTAGTTTAACCTAAACAAAACCAAAGACATTCAAATTAATTTAAAAATATTTTTCTGTGAATCTTGAGAACATTGGGTTGTAAGGTCATGTGTGGTGTCTAAAGTATTGAATCTAGCAGCAGCAGACATAGGCACAGCACATGCATTGATTGACATTGGCAGTGCAATTTGTGCCAGTGATGATGCTGATGACATAAGAGCTTCATGTTGAGCTCTGTCCCTGCAGCAAAGCTACATATGCTGGCAACAGTATGGGCTGTGCCAATGGCAGCATTGGTTGTCAGGAGTCACATTCCTGCCAGAGCATTGACAAGGAGAGATAACATTGCCAACAACTGCCTCCTCAGTATCCCTGGCTGCAAGTGTTGGTGCCTGATTCCAGGGATAGGGATTCATGGCAGTTTCAACTCGGGGAGTACATTGATACATAGTTCTTACAGTCAATATGGAATTCATGAAATGATACAGCTATTAGATATTTTTGAGCAGCACATAAACATTGCATGGTTCCCATTTCAGACTCATGAGAAAAGCAAAAGGCATTGTTATAGAAATACATAGTAACAAATATTGGCATGGAGGATAGCTGGACTTGAGTGTTCATGGTGAAGTAATCACCGAATGCAGTTTGGCTGTGTTTAGTGAAATAAAATCTGTTATCTCATCTGTCCAACTATACCACAGATATTCCAAATTCTTAAAAGAATCTGTCCATGCAACATTATTCATGGAAGTGGAGTAGTGAATGCAACCCATGCTTCCTTTATGAGGAGCCAATAGATGTAAGCTGGGGAGATGTCGTCCATGGAAAGCCCTAGAGCAGATAGAGGCCAGTTTCTAGTTTTATTTCTAGGTCACTAAACAAATAATATTGTGTGAAAGAGGTTAAGAAGGAATAGTTTATAGCAATGCCTTTTACGTAAATCATGATTTACGTAAGCATATGAGAATAGGTGCCTCTTCAGAGGGAGACAAATGTAACTGGGAAGGAGAATGGAGAGGAAAATAAAATAAAATAGACCAAGAGAGGAATCCAGCATGAAAATGTTATGGTAATGTATTATAAATTCAGACATATGATGAACTCAGTCTCTGGACCAGGGAGCAATTTTTTTTTTAAATGCAGTACACTTCTCTGTGTTTTCTGTATTTAACTTCCTACCTAGACAAAGTAAAATGTCCAGAAAGAATACTACGAAATAAAAGAAATAACCACTGTATAGATAATGAAAAAGTTCTATTTTTACAAAGGATTAATTTAGTTGTATGATCCACCCTAAAAATATTTTAGCTCCCCCACCAGTTCAGTTGTTGGCAGAAAATTGTTGTGCAGCCAAGCAAGAAATTACAGTAGGCAGGGAATTGTTTTCTGAATGTTATTTTGACTAACCCCTCTTGAAATATTTAAGGTTTCTCTAAGTTATTGTTGATCCAAATTGATTTTATTATGACAGAAAACAAAGGCCAAGATTTATGGCCAAGCATGAGAAAAGGAAGCAGAAAATGACTGTTTTTTTTTTGAAGGAGTTCTTCAGAAGTTTGTCTATTCACTACTGGATGATTATAATAATACATGTTATTAACTTGTATTGATATACACAAGTGTTTGTATCTTCATAAATTTGCTTCAAAAAAAGCATAGTGAATGCTTTGCTCTGAAAAGTTTAGGAACAACAATTTCTTTGTCAATAATAGTATGACTGTATTATATTAATAAATGTATCACATCTTCTGAGGGGACGAGTATATGGGGTTAAGGAACCCTAGGGTGTGGTGCAAGACAAAGATGTAGGAGGACAGACAAGAATGACACTGAATTCATCCAACTCTTCCTCCTCCTCTTTCTTCTTCTTATTACTATTATCTTGGGAAAAAAAGAGAACATTATTAGGTATGTGTTCACACTTCTCTTTTGAAATAGTTAAGTTGAATTTTTATATTCTTTCTGAGCTGAGGTCATGCGTGACATAACGGGAAACAGGCCATAATACATGAAACAACTTGTCACTCACAGGTCCCAGAGTGAAGAAGACACTACAGGGGATCGAAGGAAGAACAAGGGGCTCCTGGTGCCGAACCAGCAGTTGGGGAGCACACAGGCAGAGCAGTGGGACCTGGGACCTGAGCCTTTAGTATGGTCTAGGACTGGAGATTGGTAGATTTCCACAGGGAATTCAGGGATTGGTAGGTGTTTTAGTTTGTTAGAGCTGCCAAATGCAATATAGCAGAAATGGAATGGCTTTTTAAAAGGGGGATTTATTAAGTTGCAAGTTTCCAGTTCCGAAACTGCAAAAATGTCCACATTAAGGTACCAACAAAAGATTACCTTCACTCAAGAAAGGCTGACCCAGCTTCACTCAAGAAAGCCTTCCCAGCTGACAGAGATATCAGCTGGGAAGGCATACAGCTGGAATTTGCTGGGGTCTTTGGCTTATGGACACCTCTGTCAGCTGGGAAGTCACATGGAGACATCTGCTAGCTTTCTCTCCTCGGCTTCTTCAATGGCTTCCCCAGGGGCATTTTTTTTTTTTTATTTTCAAAGATCTCTGGCTGTGTGAGTTCTGCTATCTCTGAAGTTTTTTCCAAAATTATTCCCTCTTAAAGGACTCTAGTAGGCAACACCACCTTGAATGGGTGGAGACTCCTCTATGGAAACCACCTAGTCAAAAAGTCCCACCAAGCAATATTGAATGAGGATTAAAGAACATGACTTTTATGTGGTACAGAGCAGCTTCAAATCACCACAGTCAGTATAAAGCAGGCACATGAAAAGGGAAAGGGACTGGGATATGAGGGTGGTATGAATGGTGAACACATCATCTGAAACCAGCTATGGATTCTGGGTGAGGTATGTGTGTGTGGTAGACCCAAATGTTGGTTTGGGCTCTGGGGAGTTTGTGCCCCAGGGCTGGGAGGCTGCTTACTAACTAAGCCAAAGGTCAGCATTGAGGCCAGTGGCTCAACTAAAGTGAGATGGATTCCAAGGTAGCACACAAAAGAATTGATAATTACGGCAACATCATTCTGAGCCATTTGAGAGCTTCATTTTATAGACATAGGATAATATATTGGTATATGGATATATCATTCAGAAGAAGGTAGATGGGGCATTAGAGGTGACTTTCTGAGAGCCAACATTGGTTCCTCATGTGTTTGAGTTGTCAGGGGCATGGAAACAGGGCTGTCTGGTGGCAGGGCTGGCAAAGAGACCATGGTGGTGCTGAGCAACGGCCTTCTGGTCTTAGAAGATTTGTTCTGGTTTGGGAAACAGGGGCAGCTCTCCCATCAGGAACCAGCTCCAAAAGGATGAATCCTGATGAGGTTTAGCCAGTCATTGTGGATGCCTCTCTGTTATCAGTGTATACTTACAATAATGGTATTATAATGAAAGACAATGTGAGCCATTAAGGTTTGAAGAGAGTTTGATCAGAAGCATCTGGGAATAAAAATGTTTTGCCCTTGTTAAAAGTCCAGGGTGGAAAAGGGTGCACTGGTAGTTCAGTGGTAGAATGCTCGCCTTTCATGCGGTAGACCCGGGTTCGATTCCTGGACCATGCACCCCCCCCCCAAAAAAAAAAGTCCAGGGTGAGAGTGAGGCTTCTTCTCCCCCCAATGTAAAATATTTCCACAGACATAACCAAAACCAAAGAAGAACTGAAGTTATGTTTACTAGCGGTCATCTTACAACTGTGAGCAAAATTGTGACTAGCACCAACACCCAGAGAAAAAATACAGAGATACAAATTGGGTGACTCGAAACCTAGAGTAACACTGCATTCCCAGTTATGTCTGTGAAAACATGTGCTTTATTATATCAATCATATTAAAGTTGAATTTCTGTTACTTTACGTCAATCGCAACCTACTTTGTATAAAACAGCAAGAGTAAATAGACTTTAATAATTTTATTGCAGATAACAATGATTAGGGGACATTTATAAATGATCCAGTAAATCCATTGTGAAATGTTTGTTGGAGCGCACACAGGACATCGGAGGGCAGAAGGAAGGAAGAGGAAAGGAAAAACACAAATTGAAGATGATGTAACTATTATTTATTGAGCATGTACCATGTACCTGTACTATACCAGGTGCATGATAATCTATATTCCCAATATTTATCATCATATTTCAATGTAGTTATTACTCTACACCAGTATTAAATGGGGAAACTAGAATACACTTAATGCAAGATCAACCATCTCAAAATAGGGTTATAAATTTTGAAATAAGAGCACTTAATGGACAGAAAGAAAAAATAGAGAATGTAAGGGACAGAAAAAATCAGAGACAAAGGAGAAGAACTAATGTAAATTAGGATAGTTTTGTCAAGAAGGGGTAGTCTATAATTCTTACAATAAAAAAGTCAGTTATAGCAAGAACTATAAAGTGTTCCCTTAACTCTTGATCATTAGTATACCACTGAAGATAGTTTTTCTGTGGAGGCAGTTAAGGGGAAATGTTAGAGTAGACATAAGGATGGAATATAGCAATATTTTAAGTTGAAGGAGATCTTTTTCAAGTTAGTTCAGGAGTAGGGATTGAATACCCAAGAAAAGTGCTAACAGATAAAACACTGCAGTATAGGTCTGTATATTTAATTGCAAAAGACAATGTTGGCATCAGCTAGTTTAGCAGAAAGAAATTTATTAAAGAATATTAGTGCAGCTATCCTTTGGGAGTAATAGACAAATAAGTTTTTGTGCCTTGTGAACAATTTCCAGAATCTCCCCAGAGAACTAGTCACATAGGGATCTAGATGTTGCATACATTGATTCCCAAATCATAGCAAATCTGCCATATCAAAAAGCCGCTGGTGGAGGAGGGGCAACATGGCAACACAGGGAGGTATAGAATTTCGTTAGTCCTCTAGGGAAGCATGTAAATAGCCAGAAGCTGCCTGCAACAACTGTGTAGGAGACCTCTGTGACAGGACATGCTATGTAGACCAGTTTGGAAGAGTGGAAGGAACGAGATCACAACTTACATCTGTAAGTAAAACCCTGAAATTTGGAGGCTGGCAGGCTATGTCGGTGACACCTCCTTGTGGGAAAAAGAAGCAGTCTCTACTAGGAGTAAGGGAAGGTAGCTCAACCCAGCTCCAATTGTTACTTCTTTTTCTTTTTTCTTTTTTTGCGTGAGCAGGCACCGGGAATTGAACCTGGGTCTCTGGCTCAGCAGGCGAGAACTCTGCCTACTGAGTCACTGTGGCCCACCCCTGATTGTTATTTTAATTAACAAATTTGGACTGCAGAATATAACAATATGAGCACAGATAAACCCAGAGCAAGCAGAAAAGGAACCCAGAGAGGAGGTGGTGCTGATGGAAAAGATAAAAAGGAACCTTTAAGTGTGGCTAGACTCAGAATACTGGAAAAGGGTTGTGTCCCAAGTAAAGGGGCACATAGAGCCAGGTACCAACTCTGGCTCTTGATGATGAAACTTGGGGTTTGGGGACTGGCTCTGAAATGGAATCTTTTATGTTTTCTAAATTATTCTAAGTAGCACATTAGAGAAAGCCTCAGGCCTTTTCAATTGTCAGCACTGACTCAGGCAAGGGCAGAATTAAAACAGGTCTGAGAGACAAAGTAACTGGTCAAGGGAAGGAGATAATTCCCTAAAGAAGAGAGGGGGAGGCCCAGCTCAAGTTGTATCCCTCCTTTAGAGAATTAAGACTCCAGGGATTATAAAATGAAAATGGCTTAAGCCCATAGAGATGTTCTATCTCAGCCTCTATCTCAACCCTGCCCCTGGCAGGGACAGGGTCTGTTGAGAATAAAAGGCTCCACACCATTCACATCAGTAGGGAGCAAATGCCACATGCTGGGCAGGATAGGAAAAGCACAGAGTCTAGAACTTTCACAGGAAAGTCTGACAATATGCTGGGTCTCATCCCCTGGGAAACTTGATACTAACTACACCCTCCACCTGAGACCTGGACCTGTCTGGTCTAGGAAAGTTGGATTGGGGTTGATCATATCTTTGGAGATGCTTCTCAAAATAAAACATTCCACATAGGTAAGCAAAACCCAGAAAAACAAGAGCTGAAAAATTCTCATCAGCTAAACAGAAGCTATACTAGAGGTCTACACAGTAAGTGTGAACTGAAGGTCAAAGAACAGAGAGAACAAAGCCAACCCAAAAGAAAACCCTAGATAAAAGAGTGAAAAGGACCTCCAGCAAAGACTAGTTAAGAAAGTCAGATGCCTAGGCACCAGTCAAAAATTATGAGTCATACTAGGAAAATTGAAGTTATGGCCCCAACAAAGGAACCAACTAACACTTCAAACAAGAAACAGAAGTTGAAACAAGTAATTAATGATTTTCAAACAAATATGCTAAATCAAATAAAAGTTCAAATCAAGAATTGAGAGAAGATATGGCAAAAGAGATGATGGATTTAAAGAAGACAATGAGTGGCCACAAAGAAAAACTCAAAAGCTTGTAAAAACAAGTGGCAGAACTTATGGGAATGAAAGGCACAACAGAAAAGATGAAAAACACAATGGCAACTTACAACAATAGATTTGAAAGAGGCTGACGATTAGTGGAGTAGAGGACATGACACCTGTAATCCTACACACAAAAGAACAGATAGGGAAAAATGGGGAAATATGAGCATAGTCTCAGGAAATTAAATGAGAATATGAAGCATGCAAATATATGTGTTATGGGTGTCCCACAAAGAGAAGAGAAGGGAAAGGAGGCAGAAAGAATTGCAGAAAAAGTAATCACGGAAAATTTTCTATCTCTTATGAAAAACATAAAATTCCAGATCCAAAAAACACAGCATACCCTAAACAAAATAGATCAGAATAGATCTATTCCAAGACCCTAATTAATCAGATTGTCAAATATCAATGACAAAGAGAATTCTGAAGGCAGCAAGAGAAAAGTGATCCATCACATACAAGGGAAACTCAAGAAGACAATGTGTGAATTTCTAGGCAGAAATCATAGAGGTGAGAAGGCAGTGGTATAATATATTTAGGATACTGAAGGAGTAAAATTGCTAACCAAGAATTCTATATCCAGCAAAACTGTCTTTCAAAAATGATGGAGAGTTTAAAATACTTTCAGATCCCAAGAGAGTCTATGAATAAGAGACGTATTGTACAAGAAGTACTAAAGGGAACACTACAAGCAAATAGGAAAAGACAGGAGAAGGAGGTTGGAGAGATGTTTGGAGAGGTTTGGAGAAGAATGTATAAATGTAAACTATCAGTAAGGGTACCAAATAAAGTCATGACACATGGAATAATGTGGTTGTATTTGAAGATATTATTTTGAGTCAAACTAGCCAGAAACAAAAGGACAATATTGTAAGATCTCAATAATATGAACTAATATTAGTGAGCAAA
Organism: Myrmecophaga tridactyla; assembly: GCA_004026745.1. Classification (NCBI taxonomy): domain Eukaryota; kingdom Metazoa; phylum Chordata; class Mammalia; order Pilosa; family Myrmecophagidae; genus Myrmecophaga; species Myrmecophaga tridactyla. Next base: position 39,297 of record PVIY010004250.1, read on the forward strand.
TTTTGAGAGTTAAAATTGAGAACACAAGTTATCAGGAGATCAAAGATGGAGATTAGACATTTGATGTTGAAGGGTTACAAAATGTTTAAAAGGATTGATTGCAAAGATCCAGAAATGGATAGCACAATATTATCTGATGGTAGCATAATATTGTAAGTACAATGAACAAAGCTGAGTGTGAGTATGGTTGAAATAGGAAGGCTAGGGGCATGTACAACACCAGAAGGAAAGATAGAGGATAACGACTGGGACTGTATAACTTAGCAAAACCCAGAGTAAATAATTATGGTTATTAAATATACAAATTTAAGAATTTTTTTACATGTGGGAGAACAAATGAATGTTAACATTGCAAGATGCTGAAAATGGGATGGTAGATGGAAAAATACAATCAATGCAAACTAGGATCTATAGTTAATAGTAATACTGCAATATGCTTCCATTAAATGTAACGAAGGCAATATACCAAAGCTAAATGTCAATAAGAGGGGGATATAAGGGAGCGGTATAGGATTCTTGGTGGTGTTGCTTCTCCTTTTAATTTAATTTAGATTTTTATTCTTTATTCTTCATTTTTTTCCTCCTTTTTCTTTGTGGAAGAAATTGAAATGTCATCATATAGATCATGGTGGTGAATACATAACTATATGATTATACCAGGAACCACTGATTGTTTACCTAGGATGGATTGCATGGTGTATGATTAAAAATGTTTAAAAGAAATACAGAAAGATACAAGTGCTGGAGAAAAATGTGGAGAGAGAGATATATCTATTCGCCAACAGTGAATAGGAGCATTCACCACTGTACTTGTTGGTGGTCTTAAGGTTCACCAACTGATGAACAGAAGGACTAATTGTGGTGTATACATATAAAGGAATATTGAGTGGCTGCAAAAAGGAACGAAATTATGAGGCATGCTGCTAAGGTGAATGAATCTTGAAGACAGTATGTTCAGTGAAATGACCCAGAAACCAAAAGACAAATATTATGAGAGACTTCAATAATATGGAATCACTATAATGTGAAAATTCTGAAATTGAATTCAAGGGCGCAGGCTATCAGGGCAAGGCTTATTGTAGAGGTTCCTAGATTGTAAGCTCTTACAGCATTCACATCCACTCCTGAATTGCAAAGGTTATCTTTAAATTCTGAGATGCTGAGCTCTTTGCATATGCAAGAACTGATAGTTCCCTGGAACTTTGGCTATCTGTGTGACAGCTGAGATTCGGAGTTAGAACTCTGCAGCTCTGAAAGTTAGCATTAACCCATACAGCAACTATTGAAAAAGCTGAAAAGGAGATCAGAATGTAATTAGAGATATGAATGAAGATGATTTGTTTAGGACTAAGATAAATCAGGCTAAATAGTAAAGGGTGACATTATCTGTTTTTAGAACTTCAACTTTGACATGAGACCAAAGGAAGAGATGTTTATTTGGTGCAAAATTTATATTTTCTCTAGTACTCTATCTAATTTAGCCAGTATGGTTGGTTTATTTGAACACCATAATTACATGAAATTATGGAAATATTAAATATTAAATTATGGAAATATTAAATAATGGAAATATTAAACTCCCCTGTGTAGGGAATTTCTGAAATTCTTGCAAGCAATAGGTATTATCAATTTAGTAGGCCAAGTCGTTGACTTTGGGGCTTGCCCTTATGAAACTTATTCCCACAAAGGAGAAGCTAAGCCTACTTATAATTATGCCTAAAATGTGGCCTCGCTCTCTAAACCAACTCGGCAGTAAACTCACTGCCCTCCCCTCTATGTGGGACATGCCTCCCAGGGATGAGCTTGGTCTTGGCATTGTGGGATCGAGAAAAGAAATGAAATAAAATAAAGTTTCAGTGACTAATACATTTTAAAGTCAACCATTATGAAAATTATTCTTATGCATTATACATAAATCCCTTTTTAGTTTTTAGTGTATTAGAATAGATAGAAGGAAAAACTGAGAATATTGAACTGTAATCCAGTAGCCTTGACTTTTTATTTTATTTTATTTTATTTTGCGTGGGTAGGCACCAGGAAATGAACCTGGGTTCCCGGCATGGCAGGCGTGAGAACTCTCCCATTGAGCCACCATGGCCTGCCTAGTAGCCCTGAGTTTTGAAGATGATTTTATAACTATAGAGCCAATGTCACTAAGAGATTGTGAAAACCTAGTGACTGACACTCCCTTATCCAGTGTATGGACAGTTGAGTAAGAAAACAAAAACAAAAATAATCTAATCGTAGGGGGGATAAAGGGTATGGGATGTTTTGGATGTTCTTTTTAAATTTGCATTGTTATTTTTATATTTGGAGTAATGAAAATATTTAAAAATTGATTGTGATAATGAATGGACAGCTATATGATGATATTGTGAACCAGTGATTGTACATTTTGGATGATTATATGGTATGTGAATATGTCTCAATAAAATTGTATTAAAAATGACCTATATATGCCCTTCAAATCTTCATGTTCATCTCCATTCTCTTTTAAGATGTCTGCTAAACTGTTTCTTAGACAACTTTAAAAAAAGCTGCTGGTGCAAAATTCAGACCACCCATACAACCACTTCCAATGGCACATCACAGGTCAGCATCCTAACAAGGAAAGTTGTGTGTGTGTGCATGTGCGTGTGTGTGTGTGTGCGCACATGTGCCCATTCATAATGGTGGGCATTTTCCAAATGTGGAGAAGGTTTTATTATACTGTAAGTAATCCCAAATGATGGATGCCCACCATATGGGTGCTAAAGCATATGGACAGAGAGGTCTCCTAAAGTACATTTGAATTTAAATTAAAATTATTATAGTAGAATTGATGGCTGTTTTGGTTTGCTAAAGCTGCTGGTATGTAACACACCAAAAATGGATTGGCTTTTAAAAGAGGGAATATATTAGGTTGCAAATTTACAGTTCTACATCAATGAAAATTTCCAAATTAGGGCATCCACAAGAAGATACCTTCTTGGACAAAAAGCAGCTGGTATTCAGTTTCCATTGTCTCACAGGAAGGCACATGGAGATGTCTGCTGGCAAGTCTCTCCTGAGTTCATTTCCAAAAGGGCTTTCTCAGCCCCTGTGTGTCCTTAGCTTCTCTGGGGCAAACTCTGGATTTTATCTCTTAGCTTAGCATCTCCCGGGGCATTTTCTGTTTCCATGAATCTGAAATCTCTCAGCTCTCTGTAATATCTCTGAGTTCTCCCTCATAAATCACTCCAGAAATGATTAAGACCAACCATGAATGGGTAGGTCACACCTCCACGGAGACAACCTAAGCAAAATGTCTCACCCAAAAATAGGTCTGCTCTCTGCAAGATTGGATTAGAAGAACATGGCTTTTGGGGGGTACACAGTAGTTTCAAACCAGCAAAATGGTTTACCTGGATGCTTCTTCATGCTTCTAATAAACAGTTGATTTATTGCTTCCAATTTATCAGTAATATGTTCAGCATACATCTCACATCTTAAGTCCTTTAATGTTTAAGTGGTTGCTATTTTTTGACATCCCATACTACTCTTCAGCATCTTATACTGCCCATTGGTCTTCCAATGTCCTTGTAATTAGAAAATAAATAAATAAATATATACATATATATATACAAATACACACACACACACTCTCAAGTTCAGAAAATAGATAGGTAGACATACAGAAGGATCAATTGGATTGATGGAATGAAACAGCAAATGAGGAAGAATATTAAAATTGGTGGATTTGGGTAAGTTTTTGTGGGAGTAGTTGAAGTTCTGTTTATGTATTTTGTATTATTTTTGCAACTGCCTTGTAATTTTGCAATTGTTTACAAATAAATAGAAAGAAAGGAAGAAGGAAAGACTGAATGGAGAGGGGAGCCTTCCTCATTCGTAGCCCTTTCCAAGGATTTGCATCAGCAATACAGTTTGGGATTTTAAAATCCCAAAATTAACTCTGAAGGTTCATACTCATTAAACTTAATCATTAAGTTTCCTTCCATTATTATTTGCTTTCACCAATAAATATTTACAGGTGGTTCTGGTATGCACAGTTTTCAGTTTCCAAAAATTAGTTAATTAACCTCAGTCCCCCAACACCATGGTTTGAATTTCAACGACCATGGCATATTCATTATGAATAGTTGCATAAAGAACAAATGTCACTGTAGCGCTTCAGTGCCCAAAATACAACATCACTAACGGGTGCATGCTATATTCAGAAATCAATCACTTCTCCTATTCCTAAGTCCGTTGTTGGCTGGTTGGAGCACCACCAAGACAGCATACACTTCATTGCATTACCTCCTCATCTTCCAGGGACACACCCATGTGACTTTAAAGAAAATGAATACTCAAAAGGTGTAACATGAAAAAAAGAAACAAGAAGCGATAACAATGGACATGAACCTGAAAGGGAACATAGTACAGTTCTGCCATAAAAGACGACTGCGGGAAGGATAACACTAATAAGGAATGTCGTTGTGATGAAAATCATGGTGTGCTAAAGGAAATGACTCTGGCAAAAAACTTCCCATTAAGGGAAACCTGCACATTAAAAGTGCAAATATAAAATGTTGGAAAGTGATCCAAACATAGAAAGGTTTATGACAGTTCATCAAGTCATAAAGGAAATATCCTTTTTTTCTTGTAAGTTATGTTATGAGAAGAAGGAGGTAAGTACATTGAAACTATCCTTTTTACATTGTGTGTGTGTGTGTGTGTGTGTGTGTGCGTGCGCGCGCGCTGGGGGATGTGGGGGTAGAAGAGGTGCGATGGGAGGGGTGGGGGTGGTAAACAAAGACCTCAGATTTGTTAACAAAAGTTTTGAAAATCTATGAGTGGCTTGCGTAAAAGTTCAAAGGATAGCCTGGAAGAAAGAATAATAAACTTCTAAGTCCTATCTCAAAAACATGCTTCATAGATTATGGGTGAACTTACCTCAGGTAATACTTTACTTAAAAGCATCTGCTAAGGAAATTCAGTAAAGTATGTTTTCTTTTGTTGTTCCTTTTAACAAATATCATTATTTGTTTTCCTCAGAAAATTGTAGAAAGGAACATGCTACATCCCTTCTTTTCTTTCTCTGGGAGACACCCCGTCCTCCTCACATTTAAAGGGAAAGAGTGCATTGCAGGCCAGTTGCTTTAGCTCATTCATCCTGGTCATTACTTCCCTTTTAAGGTCTGTTTTTTCACAGAATTGTTTAAGAAGCTCAGAGTTAACTAGTCTAAAGTGCTGGTTCAGCCTTTTTACAAATGTTGGACAAAGAGAATTTGGAGTCTACTCAAAACATTCCTTCATCAGCTTTCTCTCCCAGCACACAGGTTGACATTAAGCATTGGTCCTGCATATATCTGAGGAGCATTATATCCACTGCCACTGTGACTCCCTAAAGGCTGGTCCTGATCCCTGCCCAGGGTGCAAAGCTGCCCGATTCTTGGGTAACCAGAGATATATCCCCTTCTGTTTACATTATGTGTTAAATCAGGGTGGGGACCTATACATACTGTATTCTTGCTGAATATAATGGACATATTTCATAATTTAAGAGTTTTCCTCTTTGTGTAGTTACCCCACAGATTTCACCTAGAATCTCATCTAATATTCTAACCAAAGTTACATGCTCTAGGTGGGAATGAATCATGTGCGAGTCAACTTTGATGACTCAGACTACTCACTCTCTGCTTCATCTCAACTCCTTTATACCCACAGCCTTGAAGTTATTAGTAAAATGTGAAGTTGAGATCTTTGATTTGTGTGTCTGCTTTGACAATTTGATCCAGTGCACTGGCTCCTTGCCTATCTACTTATCAGTGCAGATGTTAAAAGAAAAATGGATATCTAGAACGTATATGCCCTCCAAATTGCTAAAATAAATAATAATGTTGATAGAAGGGACAGTAAAAGGTAAATAGGGAAATACAGGAAGTGAGTGATGAGGAGAGGGAGAGAGACCCATGCCTGGAATAATTTGATTGGATTAAAGCTGTGTCCAGGACTACTACTGAACACTATATAAAGTGCTTATTGAGCCCAATACAAGAATGTGGCAGAAGGCAGATAGCACCAGAGTATGGGGAAAACTAACATGTTAGATGTGAGGACTATTTGACTTTGGAAAGACATTGTTTTACAGGAAATTATTTAAATCTATAGGTACAACTCTTTAAAAGTGAATGAAAAATGAAGCAGCATTCATTACTTTACAAGGATTTAAATAAGAAGAACGTCTGTGCCAACTCTGACAAGTTCACTGCTTGATTGATACTAATCCAAGTTCTACAATTGATAAAACAATGGGCTTCTTCAAGTCAGAAGTAGAGCAAATCAGCTATGGGATGGTAATATTTCTTTGAACACCGTTTGACTGTCCCTCCTGTGTCTTGTTCTTTTCCATGCCACCCACTTGTACTTGTCTAGGTATTTAGTGTCTAGTGTGAGCACCTGGGAGTTCTAGAGTCACCAGTCTTCTGTTTCCATTGTTCCCAGGAAGTACTCTGTGTTTAGGCCTGTATCTCTTTCCAGTCCAAACTTTCATTCCTAATTCATATTTTCAAGATATTGCTAAGTAATTAGCTGTTCCCTGTTCCTCTTTGAGAGGGACTATCCTACCATGAGCTAATAAATTATCATTGCTTTGAATATGGTGTGTTTTCACAGGGGGACAAGATGATGTACTGTAACTATATTGCGATGAATAGCATCCCTCAAAAACTCACGTTCACCCAGTTCCACAAAATAAGGCCTTATTTGGGAATAAGCTCTTTATAGATGTAATTAGTTAATATGAGGTCATTAACTAGGGTTAGCCCAAAGGGGCCCTAATCCCTTATAAAAAGAGAAAATAGTGACAGGCAGACACAGAAGGAGAATACTCTCTGTCAGCAGAGGCGGAGAGTGAAGTGATGTGTCTACAAGTTAAGGAACGCCAAGGATTGCCAGCAAGAACCACTAGCTAGAAGAGAGGCCTGGCACTGATTCTGCCTCAGACTCTTGAGAAGGAACTCAACTTTTTAGTCTCCAGAATTGTAAGAAAATAAATTTCTGTTGTGTGAAGCCCCCCAATTTGTGGTAATTACTTACAGTAGTCCTGTGAACTTTAGTAGAGTAACCTAAAGAAATGAATCCAAAAGATAAAGCGTTAGCATCACTTGCCCTTTAAATATGGAGAAAATGGGAACATTTGGGGGAATTATTGCAATTGCATTATGTTAATAATTACTTAAATTTTCAACCCTTCTGCCAGTGCATAAATAAACCAAGCTGCCAGAGGGTTATTGTGTACATGACTGGGGAAACTTTTTGGGTATTGTATCAGTATTGTTCTTAATTCTTCTAGGAGAGAAGGCAGTGTTAAACTATGGTACTCCATAGTTTCTATGCAAAAGTAAAAGCAATTTATATATATAAAAGCTATTAAATCCAATATATGCTAAAAATACTTAAGCTTCTTCATATGATAGTCAGGATAAACGAAATGTAACAAATTAGCAGCCAAAAATTCAGAAGCTAAAAAATGGGTTTGGAAATACTCACTACTTACATAAAAATATTTAATTATTTTGATTTTGGTCTTGATTGATATGAAAAGAAGGTGACTCTAAGGTTGTGGTTGAAAATTGTCCAATGAAAACACAAATTAGAAATATGATAAATTAAAGTTTAAATAATTATTTATCTTTTAAATAGCTAACCGATAATTATTTTGTTATCAATCATTTTCATCTGTCTCCACTTCAAGAAATCAATTTGCATCAGGCATCATGTTACCATAAGAAATTTTTGGTCTTTCATCTACTGCAAATGGGTTAGCTTAGAAGTGCTTTGAATTTTCTAGCTATCATCAGAACTGAAGTGCAAGCCTTGAGCACTTCAAGCATAACACCCTGGAACAGGAAAAGGAATTATTTTTAGTCATGGAAAGTTTGAGCAAAAAGGTGACTTTGAAAAGGGGAAGAAGACAAATTGGCGGAAAATGATAAATTACCATGAAGAGGAAAGGGGATGTTTAACCCAGGGGAAAAACAACAACAACCAACAAACAAAAATTTTTACAAAACATTAAAATGCCATGGGACAAATAGAATCTCAAACATCATGAGGACAGTAGCTGAAGATAATGAAATATTGATATTGTGGACTGATGTGATATCATTGGAAGATAAGAACTGGACAATGGTAGGATGCTTTCTAATTTAGTTCAGCACTCTGTTCCATTTTTCTCACGTTAGGAATAAAGCACTTCAATCAATGGCAAAGAATGACATCTTTACTGACCACAAACACAATCTGCATACTCTACCTCTTACAATTTTGTCATGTGTACTCTTGGAGACCCCCCAAAAAACATTCATATTACCTTCCCCTTATTACTTGCCCAGACTCTGGTGATGGTGATCTCCACATGATTACAAATTATCAATTCATTGCAAGGATTTTTTTTTCCTTAGCTTAGCTTAGTTTTAACATAGGATTTAAACTTGAATGTTTAATGATAATGAACTTTCAAAAATGTTAATTTTGGATTATTTTTGAAGAGAAAGGTAAAATTGATTTCTTAGTATAGGTTACATGATTTTATCTATTCAGTAAAATAGTATCCCATCAGAGCACATACATATGTTCATTAATATCTGTTAAACCATCGATTTCATGCTCTTTCTTATCCCTCCATGTGTATATGAAAATGATATAATAAAAATAATCTAAAGTTCAGAAATACCTCCCTACTGTATGCTGACTAGCTCTCATTATCTGAAAGTATTGAGAGGCTTTGTTGTCTATAGGATATGTTCAAATTCAACATATTCCAAATTCAGCATATAATTAATAGTATACATGTATTCATTTGCACATAAGGTGGTAGGCAGGCGAGCGTCTCCCCAGAGATGTCCAATCCTAATTCACAGAAGCTGTGAATATGATACTTTACATGGTAAAGGGGACATTGCACGTGTGATTAAATTATGACTTTTGAAATGAAAAGATTATTCTAGATTTTCAGGATAAGCCCAGTAAAATCACCAGGTCTTTCAAAATGGAAAGCTTTTCCAAATCATGGCCAAAGGGGGAGGTTACTAGCTTTGAAGATAAAGGAAGGGAGCAATGAGCCAAGGAATGTGTACGGTCTCTACAAACTGGGGAAGACAGGGATTCTTCTCTGGGGGCTTCAGAAAGGAGCAAAACGCTGCTAACACCTTGATTTTCAGCCTACTAATCACCTTTGACCTTTGGTGTGTAAACAGATAATATGTTATTTCAAGCCACAAGGCTTGTGATCATGTCTTATAGCAGCAATAGAAAATGAATGCACACATGTAAAGAATGTTTCAATTTCCAGCTATTATGATCTCCAGGAAGCAATATTGAATTTGCAATGATGAATCACCTCTGACATTTATTATAGAATCCATGATTTAATGCACATTATTTCCAAGTAGAATTTAAAATCTTTAAATGGATAGGTCCTGTCCCTTGAGGCCACCTTCCAGGCTCTTTGCTAATAGAATTAGGCTTGGTTCTGCCACTTCAAATCCAGTCAGGCAATATCTGTCTCACACATGACTCATCTGTATGGGGAGCTCTCAGCCCAGGGCCGGGAAGATGGCAAAGGCAATAATATAAAGATGGTTCCATTATGTGAGAGGAAAAAAAATGCAAGCCACTAGCAACCAAAAAGCAGTACTTCAATCTAGTGTTAAAAAAAATCATTTGAGAAGTCTGTTTAGAAAGGAAGGCAGCAAAACCAAGGATGGAAAATCAGCAAATCAGTGTTTCTGTTCTGCATCTTTAAAACAGGGCTAACCATGATGTGTCCCTAAAAAACTGACATGAAGCATCTACAGCATACAGGCATTTCTTTATTCTCCTTTTGATGACTGCCTGTTGCTAATTAGAACAAATTTAGTTTCATACACGAAGCTTTCTGCATTTACCCTTCCTCCAGGACTTCACGGCTGATTTTACACTCACCTGTTGTGCCATTCAGGTTATGACAAAGTAATGAAAGTCCCCAAAACCTCAGTGACTAGTCTCAATGAAAGTGTGTCTCTTTCTCATGCCACATCCACCATGGACCCAGCTAACATTCTAGCTAAGCTGTACTCTGCATGTTGGCTTAGTGCTTCTTGTCAACGTAATCATGTCAGCTAGGAAGAGATTTAGGGAACTAACATTTTCATTAGATCCTCAACATTGGAAGTGAAGACCTCAGTACTGCTCACATTTCATGGGTCAAATGAGTGAAGGGGCCACAGTGAATTTCACATGTGCGAAGTATAACCCATCAGTATGCCCTGAAGAGGAAAATACTGAGGTAGCTGAGGTGTATGACACTATTTGGCTAAGCTGTCCTCATTTCCCACTCCTGAAAGACACTCTTCTCCCCAGAATTGACTATCAGAGTCATGCTAAGTATATGAATTAGTCATTTTAAATGGAAAAACCTGTGGCAATGTGTGACCATATAAGCTGTTGGTGAAGGCTGCAGGCTGTATCGCCATGCTATACAAATGTATACCCAGTGCAATGAGATGGGAAAAGGGGGCATTAGAGGGATTTTTTTTTTTAACCTGAGAAGATTTCTGCCACTTTTTTCTTCACCAAAAGCTTAAAGAAACTTTCTGTTATGATTCTTTATATCAAGACACACATAATGACATGATTTCATTCTCTCCAAAGTTTTAAGACTACTTACCAAATGATGGTGAAATATTCCCAGTGAGTGTTGCAAGTGCACAAGGATACCTCAGCCATTCAAGGAACAGTTATTCAATGGAAGAAATTTTATTCCTAGAAAATTTGCATTATTCTTACCAAATGCAGATTTTTGAAAAATTGCCACTTCTTGGAGTCAATTGTTTCCAAGAGTCCTTGCATCGCTGTCATTCCAATACTAACTTCACAGCCCAAGAGGCAATGAACTTTCCTATGCTAATACTGCTCAATACTCTAATAATTTATTTGGAACTGCAGTCTTTAAATAGATTTAGAGATGGTAGCATTCATTATAAACAGTGATAACATTTAGGAAATAACTTGGTCTGAATAGGGAGTTGGCTCTAAGAATTGTAATCTCCTAATAAACCATTTTTCTTTAGATAAGTTTGCCCTGGGGTAGTTGAAAATATTTCCATACTTTTTGCTTTTATTTTCTCTATTAGATGTCCAAATACATGTATGAGTATATGAGTGTGTATGTGTGTGTGTGTGTGTATGGGGTGTACACACATATGTGTAAATTCCTCCTGGAATATCTCGACTGTGGCAATTTGCTAACTAATATTTAAATTTCCGCATCTTTTACAACGGTAACCTCTGCCCATATTTTCATGATTTTTGTACTACTCAGATGCTAGTTCATAACCATGACAGTATTGATGAGCTCTCCAGTTTTTAAATGTAGTAATTAAGTTCCATCTTTATACATGTGTTGATCATAATTTGAATATGGTACAATTTTCCTTTAACATATCCATTAGGAAAGCTTATATAAATATGCTGAGTGCCTGATGCAGGAGGATTATTCTCTGTCAGCCTCTGAACAACTGAATGAATGAAATAATTCAAATTGTTTTAATATCAAAGAATAAATCCACCAAAATGAATGAATATACATATGTAATGAGTATTTGTGGGGTTTTTTTTTTGTGTGTGTGTCTGTGTGTGTGTGTTTATCCTTGAAACAGTATCTCTTTAATATAAGGGGATATTTCCAGTGTGATCATTTTAGTACAAATCATAAGTCACAGGTGTGTTACTTTGTGTTGTCTGTGTGAGTATGAGAAAGAGAAAGAGATAGAGATTGAACAATAGACTCATGTTTCTTTAATTATATAGTTAAACTATATAGTTATGTTCTTAAAAACAAGAGTAATTTCTAAGTTGTTTAGAAGATTGTTTCTTTCCTTTCTTCCAATTATTCCTATCATAGCCATTTATAGAAAAAATAGGAGTGACTAAAATTCACCTGTATAATTTAAAAAGTTTTGAGTGACAAGAGACAGAAATTCAGCAGAAATTAGGTCAAATGAAGATAAAATAGGAGTGACTAAAATTCACTATGAAGAGAAATGTATTAGATGACAAAATCATATACATATATGAGAAGCCTAACTAATACACTATCTTCCTTCAATTTAACTGTTTACAAATATTACTTGAATTAGAAAGTGTAAAATTGTTAAGGAAATAAACTGAATTCTTATTTTTATTGATGCTAGATTAAATGATCTTCTAGAATGAATCTACATTCAGCCCAGTGTTACAAACTTGCATACTTTCATCTCCATCTAAGCCTCTTGAACTCTGAAGATTATAATACTGAAATTTTAGTGTCAACAGAATTTGTGTTTCAAAGAAAAAAAACATAGTTTAAAATTAAACATCTTTTTGTCAAGAATGAAAATTAATCTCATCCAACATATCTCCTAATAAAGAGATAGCTTCTCCAGTATCCTAGACAATGATAGTCATCCAAACATCTTAAATAATTTCAGTGGCATGCTATCCATTGTTTTTCAAAGTATTGCATTCTAAGATTAGACAGGCATAGTTGTTAGGACATTTTATATTGTGAAGTGTTGAAAATTGCTTACTGGCACATTTTATGAGATTTGTTTTCTGGAACAACACAAAACAAATTTGGACTCTTTTCCACATCAAACAATTGTCCTTTGAATATTTGAAAAGTGTTGTGTTTTTCTGTTTGTTTTTTGCATGGGCAGGCACTGGGAACCAAACCTGTTTCTCCAGCATTGAAGGTGAGAATTCTGCCACTGAGTCACCATCACATCACCCTGAAAAGTATTTTAAAAGTGATAACCAATAGCAGAAACTTTAGTAAGCGGATGGAATCAGAAAAACTACTTATAAAATTATTATTTTTAATAATGTAAGTGTGGATTTAAGAGATCTTCTGGGAAAAAATGGATATTTAATATGCATTTTATATAGAGGATTTTGTCCAAGAAACTTTCATGAACCCCTAAAGTGGGATTTTATTAGACTTCTAGCACCATAGTTTACTTTTGTTGGTTTCTGAATTGCCACCAAATGGATTCCTACGATATATACTCTTTTCTATCTGGTTTCTTTCACTCAAAATTGTTAGGGAGATTTTTCCTTATTTTTGCATGCAACGTAGTTCATTCATTTTCCTCACTTCATAGTTTCTTTATCCATTCTGCTACTAATGGACATTTGTATTGCGTCCAGATTTTAGCAATTGTAAATAATTCTTCTGTGGACATTCTTGCACATTCATCTTGGTAGTCATATTAATTCATTTTTAGGCATATGTCTAGAATTGGAGAAGTGAATTTACAAAAGAGTTGTACCAGTAAGATGTTTCCAGGTACTAGTAATTATAACTATTTGGGGTTAAAGCCATATATGATTCTGTTTTTAAATTTGCATTCCCTGGTGATGAGTAGGATTAAATCAGGTAACTTTCATATATTTATTACCCTTTTCATTTTTTCTTAATTAGAGAAGTTATGGATTTACAAAATAATCATGAATAAACTACAGGATTCCCAAATACCACATCTGAATCAATGGGTTGATTGAAATTATGGGAATTTACTGGCTCATGGTTTTGAGGCTAAGAGAATCCCACACTCCAGGCATCAGCAAGGTAATGCTTCCTTTCTTAAGCTGGTGGCATTCTGGAGCTGACTGCACATGATCCTTGTCCTTGGTTTTTCTGTCATATGGCTATGCACATGGCAGCCTCTCCCAGCTTCTTTCTTCAGTTGACATTCACTCTGTCTATAAAGGACTCTAGTAATCCAGATAAAAATCCAAGCTGGTTCAGTGGGGCCACACTTCAGCTGAAGAAACATTTTAAAAGGATATTATACAATAGTTCCAACCTACCAGAATGTGGCCCAAGACCAAGAACATGCTCTAACTGGGATGTACAATTCAATTGACCATACAGGGTTAGACTCTAGATTAAACGTATTAAACATAGTTATTCCTTGGAGAATGGTGATGCTCTACATATATGGTATGGAAGACATAGTAGTAGGTAAGAGAAAAAATGCAAGCTAGAAAATTCTTACAAAGAATTTTCAAAGATTTTCTTTTCCATACAGATGTCAATATTAACTTTTCTTCTAGCAGTAGGGATGACTTTAGATTCATCTAACCATATACACCCATCTTGTAATAAAAATGATAACCAATGGCTTACTTAAATCAAATGACAACTAGGTTTAGGAATCAATATGTGTCCATGATAAACATCAACTTTTTAAAATAAAATTTATAAAAGGAAAGGCAAAAAATATGGTAGAGAACCGAAGGCAGCAAATGAATTGAATGGACACCCAATTATGCCACATGGATTCAAATCAAAATGACTCAGTTTTGTTCTCATTCTTGTAAATGACATCGGAAGAACAGAGATGACTTAGATCTTTCAAATTTCCTTTAAAAATACTGACGAAAGAAAAGAATGGAGGGGGCTTAAAAGGAGGGAAATGAAGACTGTAGGGGAGAAAGAAAGAAAGAAGGAAAGAAAGGGGGAATAGAGTTAAGCAGTTTGACAGGACTAGAATTTTGAAATTTTTCTTTGTAAGTTTAATATGTTGAAACATATCGATGTCAAAGTCATGGCAAATACACTATATTTAAAATAAAGTCAATTGACCAATCCAAAACACAGTGAGTGGTGTTTTGTTACTTCCCTAACCTTTATTATTTACTCAGATACTCAAGGGTCTGGGCCAATTAGTAAAGCTGTGAACAATTCCTCATTCCACTTTTAACAGAAAATGCTTATGGAGAAAACATAGCATTGTCCTCTCCATAGTGGTTATGCTTTCTTTCATATGTATATATATTTGAATAAACTAAGTCTCAGAAAACATTGCATTAAAAATAATTATGGTCTGAGGTGGCACATTTCATCCTAAGAAAAATATTCTTCTATCCAAACATTTAATATTACTTAAGTTTGTTGGGACATAGAACAATAAGGGGTTTCTTGTTCTTGAAGTTGTGGGCTATAACAAACCAGAATTTTCTATTTCATTCAGCACAAGATGTGCTGCCACAGGAGAGGATGTATTATTAATGAATTCCTGAAATCAACTTTTCACAATCATTGTCACATGAAGCTAGATAAGAAGTTAGTGACATGTTAAAAATAGGTTAAATATAGCTATGAACTTTTTCCATTTAAAATATTTATTTTCACATCAGGTCCACTCCCATAGGAACAAATATGTATTTTGTTGATTAGTCATACTGAACCAGTATATTCAATATTCTCTGCTTCATAACTTTAACGAATGGTGTTCCCTTGCCTAGGTCATAAGAGTCCAATAGTGAAATGATGACAACATCAATTAGGTTTGACATTATTGACAGTTTACTTAAGCTATGCCACTAAAATCTTGCCCTGAATCTTTTTTTTTTCCAAAAAGGCAGACATGAGGCCATAAATAAATTCATCCATCTCTGTCCAGTTGATTTCTGAGAAGGGTGCCAGGAACACTCAATGGAGAGAGAATATTATTTTCCACAAATGTTGCAGAGACAATTGGAAGCTCTACCTCACACCATATGCTAAAATTCACTGAAAACGATTCAATGTCCTAAATCTAAGAGCTAAAACCATAGCACTGCTACAACAAAACTTAGGAGTAAATATTCATGACCTTGGATTTGGCAATGACTTCTTAGAAATGACACTAAAAAGCACAAGCGACAAAATAAAATAGAGTCAATTGTGCTTCATGAAAATAAAAAACTTTGTGCATCAAATCACATCCTCAAAAGAGAGAAAAGATGACCTTAGAATGGGAGAAAATATTTGCAAATCAGATATCTAATATGAGTCTAATACCCAGGATATATAAAGAACACTTACAACTTAACAACAAAAAGAAAAACAACCCAAATGAAACATGATTAATAAACTTGAATAGATATTTCACCAAAACATATATGCTAATGGACAACAAGTAGTACATGACTAGATGCTCAATATCATTTGTTATTAAGTCAAAATCACAATGTAATGCCACTTCACATTGGATGGTGTGGTGGCTTTGGACTATATGCTCCAGAAAAAAAAAAACATGTTCTTAAACTTAATACATTCCTTCTGGTTATGAACCCATATAAATAGGACTTTTTTGTGAGGTTATTTCAGTTACGGTATCGTCCAGCTGAAGCAGATGGTTCTTAATCCTCTTGCTGAAGGTCTGGAAGGGAGGAACCAGGAGAGACTACCATGTGCACTGCCATGTGATGGGAAAACCAAGAACCATGATCACCTGCAGCCAGTCCCGGTACACCACAGTTTTCTGGACAAACTCGTTGCTGTGGTGATGCCTTGATCTTGGACTTCTAGCCTCAAAACTGTGAGCCAATAAATTCTCATTGTTTAAGCCTATTCGTTGCATAATATATGCTTTAGCAGCCAGGAAAATGAAAACATACGACTATAATTTTTTAAAAGGGAAATAACACTTGATGACTAATCTAATCACCAGAAGGCTTTTAAGGATTCAGAAGAGACAGTCACTCTTCGTCGTTCAGCTGGTGAGCCTCTCCTGTGGAGTTTATCCAGACCCTTCCTTGGAGTAGCCAGCTTCACAACCTGCCCTATGGGTTTTGGACTCTTCCATTCCCGCAGAGGCCCAGCCAGCCTTTCCTGAGAATTTGTTGAGGAAATTCATTGGAGTTACTAGCTTGCAGCTTGCTCTACAGACATTTTCATAAATTTTATACCTATGGATATCTTCTGCTGATTCTGTTTCTCTAGAGAACTCTAGGTAATACACTAATTGAAAACAACCAGATACAAAAGTCACATGACTTATTATTCTATTGATATGAAATATTTAGAATAAGTAAATTGAAAATATAGATACAGAATGCTGACTGTGTGATGGCCAGCAACTGGAAATGAGATATGTGGAATGAGGAATGAGAGGCAGCTGCTTAATGAGCATGGGGCTTCTTTTAAGGGAAATGTAAGTATTTGGAACTAGACAGAAGTTGTTTGCACATCATTGGGTATGTAATAAATGCCACTGCATTGTTGACTCTAAAATGGCTAACTTTATGTTACGTGAATTTCACCTCATTATAAAATGTTAGATACTTACACACATATACATTAATACACATACAATATATACACACATACATTCAATCTAACATACATTAAATGCATGGCTTTCAACCATATGCATGCATCTCTTCCTGCATCCCATCTGTATCTACGTTCATATTTCATTTATTCCATAGTGCTTTGGATAAATCTCTATCACTTTCTTCTACTTTAAGACTCTGGGATATTTTAATTTAAGTTCAAAGGCTTTATCTGGCCTGAGTGTAATCTTATGATTTTCACTTGCTCTGTCCTCTTCTATCTTCTCAATAATTGCCTCATTACTTCTGCACCTCTACATCCCATTGTTCACCACACGTTCTCTACTACCTGACCAATTAAGTTCATACAATCCCCCTACTTATAGATCTAAGACATTTAATTAGTTCAGGTCCTCTCCCACATCATTGCTGTGACCTCAAACACAGAGTCCTTTCCGTGAATTTCTACATACTGCATATTCAACATTCTTGTTGAATAATTACATTTTGATTTTAAGGAAATTAAGCTACAAAAAATACAGAGGAAAGTACAATAAAAACTTGTGTACTCACCATCCAGAATCAGATTATTTTGTTGCATTTGCTTTATTTTTTATGGTTACAGAAATATACCATTATGGTTGTATTACACCTTACAATCCCCTCCAGTCCTTTTTCCAGTTCTTCCTACAGAGAGGCGTTATATACAGTTTTTGATCTGCAATGCTAATTTATACATTTATGTATTTATTATGTATCTATAACCATTATTAAAATAGTAGGTTATTAGGAATTAAAAATTACTAGCAATTAAAATACTACATGCTTGACTCTGTATCGTGGTTTTTTGTTTATCAATGTATTTTTGAGATTTATCAATATAATTCAAATTTATTCCATTGAACTGCTCCAAAATCTTTCACAAAGTGAAATAGCAGAATATATTTTTCTTTTTCCTTATGAACAACCCAATAGATTATTTTAAATTATAATGTTGTTATTATAAACAACGATGAAATGATTAACTTTGCTTAAGTCTCCTTAAGTATGTAAATAAGGAACACTCAAATAATTACTTATGTAGATACATAACTGAAAGACGGTAGAATGAGTAGAAATTAGAGACTTTGGAAAAGTGCTCCAGAGAGTCATGCATCTGTCTGTCTGTTTTGAGGCTCCATATCATTTAGTCTTCTACTGAAGACTATGTTTTGTACATTTCTTTTAAGCCTCCATAATTACCTTTAATATTTACTAAGTAACTTTATATTCTTGAAACATTCTTTACTGTTTACCCTACTGTACCACACTATTTAATGTATCTGTAGATAAAATTAAAAATATTTTGAATATGATTTTGCATGTATCTCTTTGCACAGGGAAGATTAGCTTCCATCTAACTCTCTTTTACTACCTTCTTTCTTTTTTCTTTTGCAATAATGGTTATAATAGTCTCATAAAATGATTTTGGTAACGTTATTTCTTTTAAGTGTCTCTGGATTCATCCATTCCTTAAAGATTTTATGCAACCTGACTCTAAGCCTTTCTGGGCCTGCTACCTGTTTTGCGGGGAGAATTTAGATTGTAAAATTCATTATTTCTTAATGATCAGTTTCAGGTTTTCCATTTCTACTTAAATCAAGATATTTTATTTTCCTTTCATAAATGTCCATTCATCTAGGTTTTCGAAATTATTGGTTCTATTTTATATTACTTTATCAGTATCTTATTTTTAGAGTCTGTTGCTGACTTATTTTTGTTGGGTTGGAAATGTATTAGTGCTTTGTGTTTGTTCTCTGACATTTATTTATTTATTCATTCACTTTTCCACCATTTACATAAAAGACCTCCTTCAGAATTCTCTGGGTAGTAAAGAATTCTCTGGGTTGTTCCCAAGGTGTTGGGAAGGCAATGCTCTTTCTAACTTTTCTTGGTTCCATGATTTTCACTAAGGTAACAGTCTGCATTTTTTCTTCAATAACAATCTTGAAATATTCTTGATTTTTTAAGCTATGCAAAAATTTATAGCACAAAATTTTATATGCAATTGAGTCACGCTTTGATTTCTTGGCCTGGTTATCCCTTGTGCCCCACCTTATACCCCATCATCAGGTGCATATCTTACATACTACTATACAAATTTTTCACATGCATCTATTATTTTCCAGTGTTCATTTTTAGGCAATATGTCAAGTTTTAAGCTCTAATCTGCAGCCTTCATTTCTGTACTGTGGGGACATTCCCATTTCCCATTTGTTTATGGACTCCTTTTCTATTTTCCCACCTGAGGCTATACATTTCTTACTTTCATGCTTGGATGGGGTCTTTATTATTTATTTTCTATTTACCCATCCATTTATTTTCTCATTGGATTAAAGCATATCTACATCTTGAAATCAATAGATAAGACTTCCAACAACAAGGCAGTCTATCACAGCATTTCATAGAACTTTTCAATTATATCCTGATTCATTTCAATTTTCCTAAATCATTGGTGTACTTGTGATTGATGTATCATTACACAAAGCATTGTTCTCAGTCACGTCTCAGGCATTCCAGTCTCCACTCCTGCTAAAGCGTCCACAATTTGCATGTATCATGTACTCTAATTATGCAATTGCCCATTGAGCACACCTCTAAATATCTGTGCATGGTTATGCACATCTCTCTTTCTCTCTGGAGTATATATATTTTTCTCTGTTTTGTGTCTGATTTACCCTGTAATCTGAGTTTCCAATGCCTCATTCTCTGTAAAACTACAGCTGATTCAATCAGTAGCTTTACCTGTGACACATTACTCATATCTCATTTATAGCACTTAACATACTCCTTTGCAATCTCTGCTTATGTATATGTTTCTTCATTCTGCTTTATTTTCTTTGAGGAAAAGGGCAAATGTTTTAATGTTTCATATGTGTGTGTGTGTGCAGCCAAAAACTCACAACAAATATTTGAGGAATGAAAACATAACAGCACAATGTAATTGCTCTCAGGAACATTTTTTTTTTCAGTAAAGAGCCTTGCTTTCCTCCCATAAGCCATCTCTTTGTCACTTTCTTAATCAGGCTCTACATTTGGAAGTCATTTCATTTAGTTTCCAAGTTTATTTCCTATTCAGTAGATTCATGGTTATTTTTGCATGTGAAGTTTTTAATCTCCCAGCTCAGTATTACAAGTCAACCATAGCTGATGGCCTGCTCTAATTTATTGTCTTGGATTCACTCCAAAAATGGGTAATGATTAGCATTCCATCCAGTGAAAGTCATTCTTCCTTCCCTGAACTTTTGAGAAATTGTCATTAAAGAAGAAAAATTGTATATACTATAATTGTAAAAGGAGAAACTGAAGCTTGTCAAAACTTTGTTTCCTCCTTGGGAAGCAATGGTTAGATATTACATAGAACAATGTGTGTGTTGTTACAGTTGTATAAGGCCTTCCCTGATATATAGTAACAGAAATACTCACATTCTTCGTATGTTATAAATTCATTTAGATGCAAAGGACTTACTCCCAAAGCAGACTTGTCTTCCTCTGCTAAATTCTAATAATATGAAGTGGGCTATTTGCCAAAGGTTAGGAAATGCCGGCACATTTTCAAATAATTCTCCATATTCTGACCTAGATAATATGTATTTTGGCTCAGTTTTACTGTGTTCATTTTTCAGTACAATTTGCAGGCCATACTAATAGTTCTCTTATTCCAATGCTATTATATCAAATAAGCTGCTTGGGGGTATTTTGCAACAATAACTGAGTGCATGCTGTTCTATATAAAATTTCTATCTTTTCCAGGGAGGCTGAATGGAAAGAACAAAGAATAGAAGTAACAAAATATATTCACACTGTTTACTTTGTGACAGGCACTGTGTTTGGTGCTTTACATATAAGAGCTTATTTAATTCACTTAGGGATGTTTTAAAATAGATATCGTAAAGACTGGTTTAATTGCGAGACATTAATTCGCACAGTAGATAAATAATGTTTCCATAGCCACATAGATCATGAGAGTTCAAAGAGAAACATGAAACAAGAACTGTCACATTCCAGAAACTATGTATTATCAAATCTGTGGTCTTACCAAACTTGAATTTCTTTCATTCTAAGATTTATTTTAGAGGTTAGCATGAGTTCTAAAACATTTTTGAGACATTATGATAATTATTTCTTATATTATCACAAAAAATAAATTCACTGCGCTGGTTTGAATCTGTTATACTCCACAAAATGTTCTTTTAATAAATTCTTGTAGGTGCAGACTTACTGGTAGGAACTTCTGAATAGAGTGTCTCCATGGAAATGTGATCCAGCCCATTCAAGGTAGGTCTTAATCCCTTTGCTGGATTTCTTTATGAGAGGATAAAAGAAAGATGAATCTCAGAGAGTTTAGAGAACTTAAGACGTGAACCCCTGAGTAAGAGCCTCCAGAGGAGAGAGAGAGAGAGGCTCATTGGAGAGGACCAGCAGATGTCTCCATGTGCTTTCCACGTGACAAAGGAAACCCAGATGTCAGCAGCCTTTCCACAGTGAAGGTATTTTCTTCTTGATACCTTAATTTGGACATGTTCATGGCCTTAGAACTGTAAATTTGTAAAGTGATAAATTCCCGTAAAAAAATCCAACCCATTTCTGGTTTATTGCACACCAGCAGCTTTAGAAAATGAAAACATTCACCATTTTTTTCCATCATAGGCAAATGAGGTTTACCTGCATCTTCCAGAGTAGTGCACATTTATCAAACAATTCTACTTTCAACAGTGAACTTTCTCTCTGAATTCATCTTGAACCTCAGTTTTAATTGGCCCCATTAATTGGAGTATTTCTATATTCTCATCCTTTACTGTTTGACAACATTTAAGGAAAAATGTCAAAAGCTACTCAATTTAGAACTCTGAAACCAAATTGTCCTGAATGAATCTTTGGCACTAAGTGTTGCAATATTTGAAAATTTAAGTGAAGTGAGCAGATAGATCATACTTCCTATGCTAACTTCTGCCAAATCCAGCTGAGTGATCTGCATTTCCATTGTCACTGTCTTACATATGCTTCGATAAGACTAAAATCCCAGGTTGTATGTAACCTATTAATCATGTCCAAGTTGAGTTCTTGAATTACAAAGCTGTATAATGTGCACAGGTGGCTCAGTGGCAGAATGCCCACCTTCCATGCGGGAGACCTGGGTTCGATTCCCAGACAATGAACACCCTCAACAAAAAAATTCTAAAGCCATATTACCTTTGAATCACTTAATTAGAGGCTCCTGTTTACTGGAAGAAGGGTTTTAATATTTAAAAGGGGAGACTGTAGAGTAAATAAACACTTGCAGCCCAAATGGACAATCATGGGGATTTGTTGTTAATGTGTATTAAAACCATAAGAAGGAAGGCTGGAAGGAAGGAAGGGAGGGAGGGAAGGAAGGAGGAGACAAGTGGAAGGGAAGGAAGTTTTGTCTGCAGTGAAGTAAATACTTGTTAACTAACTCTTACTATGGTTTGGCAATTTTTATATTTTGTAATGATTCAGTCTGTGAATTTATGGTGAATAATAGATGCAATGGATCCAATTACTTGCAATTCTTACTTTGGTAGCCTTGTCTATTATTGGATGAAAGCATCTAAAAAAAATTGTCAAAAGTGCCTGATTTGGAACTCTAAAATCAAGTTTGGCTCAAATAATATTTTCCAAGTCTTCAAATATTTGGATACAAATAATGGAATAGAAAATATTATATAAATATTAATCTCAAAACTAAATACTCTGTAGCAAATATATGCCTGTGTATGTGGTATGTGTGTTTGTCTGTCTTCCCTAACAGCACTTGCAGGCATCCAAGCAGAAGATCAGTCACATTATGAAACAATACATTAGAAGTTAGGTGTATACGGTGCAGGGGTGGTTCAGTGGCAGAATTCTCACCTGCCATGCTGGAGACCTGGGTTTGATTTCCAGAACCAGCCCATGCCAAAAAATATATTAAAAAGTAGTGTGTATAGCTTCTTCCACAGAAAGATTCCAATGGTTGAATTGGATGGCCTTTAAGGCATTTCCAAATCTAAAACTCTATAAGTTCTCAGGTTGCAAAGGTTCTACTAAGTATCTAAAATGAGAAAATTATGAAGCAAAGCCAACTGTAGAATTACTTTGTTAACAATAAGTGCAGATGAACAATTCTTTTGCCTTTTAAGCACTTGTTTTAAATTTAAATGCAATCTGTCCACTCATGGGTTAGATTTAGAGTTATAAATAAGCAAAAGGCTGTCCTCTGAAAGGTAGTTGGAAGGTGGCTATCATTGCTTTTAAATATGTTGCACTTATTTTTCAACATAAGAGATCCCTTCACTGAAATCATTGTTCATTCTAAAATTTATTTTAGAGCTCAGCACGGGTGCTAAAACATCCTTGAAGTTTTGTGATAAATTATTTCTTATACTGTTACAAAAAATAAGTATTGTAAATAACAACTTCAGCATTTTTACTGCATAACCTTGGGCTTAGTTTGGGACAAATTAGAAAATCCTAAAAGTATATGGTTAATTTTCATTGCCAGAATCTTTTCTGTCACTATCACAATTGGATGGTCAAAAACACATATAACCCCAAATCTGAAAGCAGTGAGGAAGAGAGGCACATGAGTATTTAGAAAGTGATTTTTTTCAGGCAATGGGAATATCAAATAAACATTTCCTGATGTGAGGATGTGCTTGGTGTGGCAGAGAATAACACACAGCCCATGTGGCTAGAGAGAAGTGTTCTGGGTTAAGGGACAGGGAGGTGTTTCGGAGCTTGCCTGGAGTCAGACCATGCAGGATGATGAAGACTGTATTATGACTTTTGTTTCTTTCCTGGAGTGAGACTGGGACCTATTAGAATATTCTGAGCAGAGGAATGATAGGATTTGATTTAAGTGTTAGCAAGTCACTAGTTCCCGTATAGAGAAGAGATGATTGATAGCAAAAGCTATGACCAGGGATGCTGTTTACTCAAACTGATATAATTGTTGCCTGAGCAAGATCCATAGAAGGGAAAGGGTGGGATTCTGGATTTATATTGAAGTAGCTGTGACAATATTTCCTAAATAGTTTAGAGGTACATCATGAGCAACTAGTTGAATGGTGCAGCATTTTCTGTGCTGAAAAGATAAGGAAGTAAAAACAGTGTGTGTGTGTGTTTTGGAGGAAAGTTTGTATAAATAGCTAAAAAAAAAAATCAGGTACTTCTGCAAGACCTGCAACTCAACTCATTTCTGTCTCTTAACTTGCCACGGTTAGGTCAGACTCTACCGGGTAAGATCAAGTCTCTGGAGATTGTCCTTCAGCCACCAGTTAACCAGTTTGGGGGAGCCCAGGCCACCCACACTCCTGAGTAACTGGCTACAAATGTGAGGGTTCAATAATTTGCTAGAATGGAATGATTCACAGAACTCACTAAAAGCACTATAATTACCATTGTAATATTAGTTCAACAAAAGTATACAAGTTAGAAGAAGGGAGGTCTGGGATGGTCTCAAAAGCAAGCTCGCATTCCTCTCCTTGTGGAGTCAGAAGCCACCACCCTTGAATCTTGTCAATCATGGAAGCTCATCCAGGCTTCCAGAGTCCCAGGTCATGGGGTTTGATGACCTAGGCCTGACAGGTGGAACCAGTGCCCATGGGGTGGAACTCAATTTTCATTCCCCCCCACACACAGTTAGTGTTTCTGGTGTAATGAGAAGACTGCAGGTGTGACTGGACCCACCTGTCACTGTTAGCAACAGGAACTTCCAGGGGTGGTTCTAGGCCCATCAGGAATAATAAAAGCACTCCTGTCACAGGTAATTCCAAGAATTTAGGGGTACCGTCCCCAGGAATTGAGGACCAAGGCCACCCACATTTTAATTTTGCTAGCATTTGGACATGGAAAGTGAAACTGAAAATTCTGTTATGGGCATATTTAGTATGAGATTTTTTTAGATCTGCTTTAGAAATCTAAAATTGTAGGCAAGCTTTACTAACAGTATTTAAATGTTGTAGCTGGATGACATCTCATGGGAAATAAGCACAGAGTAAATTTTGTCCAAGGACGGAGTCCTGGGGCACTCCAGTGTTTAACGGTAAGGCGTGTGAGAAGAAAGCAGAAAAAGGAATTGAGAAAGGGTACCAAGAGTGGAATGAGAGGGAGAGAGAAAAATGAGCTTGGAGGATGGGGGGTGGGAAGGAGAGAGGGAGGGAGGAATGGGTAGATAAATAAACAGATTTCAATAAAGGACATATTTAAGGAAAGAGGAGAGGGCAAATTGGTGACAAAATACTAATGGTTAAGTGAGGTAAAAATGGAAAAAAAATCTTTGGAATTGGTAATGCGGAAGTCACTGCTAAACCTGATAAGATAGTACATACAGCATTATGTAGGATAAAAGTCTGATTGGAGCAGGGAGAATAGGAAGGAAAGATTCAGGGTATTAATGACTCTTTCATGCACAGTTGTTATAAACTGGAGTAGATTAAATGATGGTGCTTGATTAAAATCATGAAAGGATACATTTTAAAGGTGGGAGATATGAAAGTGTGGTCACATAGATATGGATGGAAATGAATATATGATACTTATTTTATCCTTGACTCCAAATCTCCTGATGCCAGAAATCCCAATTTTTTTCACCCCATGCACATACACCATCTATCATAGTGTCTGACTTGTGTGTATATACCAAAAAATATTGTGAAATGAAAGAAGATTGCACTGTATTTGACTTGAACTCTGTCAAGATTACTCTAGTTTCCCCTAACATAACAAGACATGAACTCCTCAACCTGCCACTCTAACCAGGGTCTAGGCATGCTTGCTAGCTAAATAGATCCAGAGATTCTGGGCATATTTAGAAGAGGGGAAAGAGAGCCTAAAGAATTGAGAACTGAATCCTTAACTGTACCCCAGTGAAACGTGGAGCTGCTGCCATGTGCTGATAAATATTTAAACCTTGGAGAATATCTATTTTGTTTTTTCATATTTTCAAAATATACAGAGTGATTGTAATTGTGAGCAGCAGTTGGTAAACAATTTCAAGACTGAGCCCGAGGGAACTAAAAAGGAAGAGCTAAGAAACAAAATCGAATTAGAATGTCCGGGGCTGAGCATTAACATTCACAGAGACTGCTTTTTCTTGCAATAGGAAACAAACAAAACAAAACGTCTGGCCTATGCTTGTCCAATAGTCCTGAATTAGGACAGAAGGGACATTTGTACCCTAATTAGTTTCGCTATATATTCTTAATAAAAAATAAGCCACCCAAATCATTTATTTTAAATCAGTTGCATAATATTTCCATAAGGAAGTGAAGAAACTGGCACTTTATTCACAATGATCTTGTAAAGAAAGAATTCAAGTGCTCCCTACACTCAAGAGCCCTGGATGTGAACCAGGTCCCAAAGTGGTGAACTTATCTACTGACCTTATCTTTCCTTTACCACAGTGCAAGCAGCACTTTCAGGAGGTAGCTTCATATTCAAGAAATACTGGATTTTATAAATTTGTGCTCTCAGTGCTTCATCTGACTTGATTACAGGGCTATAGGTTTAATAGAGAGCTCAGAAAGGAAAACAAAAAAAAATGAAAATCTATTGCTGATCCAGAGTATGTGGGAGATGGGAGATAAAGTTTGGCTCCAATGTACTAGAAATTATAGTGGGAGTTTTGTATGGCATGCAAACTTTCAGTATTAAAATCCTTGGTCTGTCAATTACTTTTCTCTCTGAGTTAGAAAAGAAAAATATAAAGTGTTCATTTTCTTTTCTCTGCATGTGCATTCATTTAAGTAAAATCTGATTGTCTCAGACTCCATTTAAGGTCATAACTATATCCTTGAAAGAGCATCATCTACGGGAACCTTTTGTTTCATCATACATCATGCAAGGAAGACATGGCCAATTCTTATTAGTTTTGGGGAAGAGAACACCATACACGTTTTCAGATATAGAAGGTGCTCAGAGTAACGTATTTAAGCATCTTCATTTTATAGATAAGAAATTTGGTCCTCCAAGTAGCAAAGAAACTGAAATGTGACGTGGATTATGCAGGAATTGTAGCTCATTCTCTGTCAGGAGCTAGTCACCATTTTGTGTCTAGTTACCCCCTTGGCTGCTGCTTTAAGGATTAAGGAAACCCAATTTCCCCTTTTTACCTCTGCAATTCTTAAAGTTGAATAAGCTATATAAACATAAAAACACCATTTTGAGCTGACACAGAAAGCAGAGAGTTCAGATACATGGAGAACTGAAACCAAGATACAGACATTTGAGATGCAGAAGATGTTAAAAGGCCCAGAAGATGCCAGAAGCTGAGAGAGCTATTTGAAACCAGAAGCTGGGAGGAAAGGACAGAAGATGTAGCCATGTGCCTTCCCATGTGACAGAGAGAATTGGTCTTTCTTCTAAGAAAATATCCTCTTGTTTCGTACTTTAATTAGGACATTTTCATGGCCTTAAAATTGTCACTTGTAATTTAATAAACCGCTTTTATAAAAACCAATCCATTTCTAGTATACTGCACTCTGGCATCTTTAGTAAACAGAAGCATATTTTGGTACTAAGAGTGCTGGGGTTTACAAATACCATGCATGATGGAATGGCTTTTCAAGAAGATAAGGGGAAGATTCTAGAAGAATTGTGAGGAAGTGAATAGGAAAGGCCTGGATTGCTTTGAAGAAACTGATGATAGAAATACTGATGCTAAAGGTTCTTCCAATAAGGTCTTAGACATAAATGATGAATGTGACATTGCAAAGTGGAATCAAGGTGGTCCTTGTTTTAATGTGGCAGAGAATTTGGCAAAACTGAGTCCTCATGTTGGATGGAAGGTAAAAGTTTGAGGTGACAAGCTTGGTCAGCTAACTGAGGAAAGTTCTAAACTTAATGTGGAACACACAGCCTGGCTTCTTTTGTGGCTTATAGTAAAATATGACATAAAAGGGATAAGTTGAGAACTGAATTCTTGGGTACAAAGAAACCAGAAATGGAGCTTTTGGAAAATGAGACCAAAGAGAATACTGCCCCACATGAGGAGTTAACCAAATATGGAACCAGAGAGTCTTTTTAGGAAAGGCCAAGATTAGAGATGGAGTTATGCAGAAAGGATTTGTGGAAAGTCTTATTGAGGACTTTGATCCCTGTATGCTACATGCTAAACCAACAACATTTTTCGGCAAAATACGTATAAGTGGAACCACTGCCAGTCTGGATTAAAAGGGACAGATTGTAGGAAAAAATGATTTGACTTCAAGGACAGACCCATGGAAGTTAAGGTCTGAAGCTAAGAAATCTCAGAGCAGGAGAGAAGACCCACTGATCTACATGGAGAGGGTGAGTTTACCCTGAACGCAGATTGCAGGCCTTCTGCCTTGATGTTTATGAAGAATTTTGGTGCTCCAGGCCTCAGAGAGTGTGAAGCACATTCCCCAGGAATTGCAGGGAGCCTCATGATGCCCCGCTGTTCTGAAGGGTTTGAGCATGTACCCCAAAGATGGAAAGACAGTCCAATTTCTGCCCAAATGCTTGGAGAGGGTGGAACCAAGAAAAAAGTAGTCTCCTTAATGCCCCCAATGTTGCAATCCTCATTGCAGTGTTTGGAGAGAACAGGACCACTGCATTAGCCTGTGGAAGGGGTAGGAATGCCACTTTCTCAATCCCCAAGGATAAATGACTTTGAAATCTAATGGAGCTGGCTCTGCAGGTTTTAGGAACTGTTTGGGATCTTTGACCCCTATTTTGCCCCCAATATCACCCTACATAAATGAAAATATGTATCTTATGACTGTCCCTCCTTTGTGTATTGGAAGGAGATAACTTGTTCTGAGATTCAAAGGTCCAAAGCCAGAGGAGAATTTTTGCCTTAGAATAGACCATGCTTGTAACTGATTTTAATGAGAGTTTTGTACTGTTTCTAATTTTGTATTACATTTATATTGTTACTGAAATTGTTTAAGGCTTTTGTGATATTTTGATGGAATGAAGGTACCCTTCTTATGGAAAGAATATGACCTTTTGTGATCCAAAGGGTGGAATGTACTGGTTTGAAACTGTTATCTACTCCCGAAGAGCCATGTTTGTCTAATCCAATCTTGTGCTGACAAACCTACTATTGTGTGGAATCTTTTGATTAGGTTGTTTCCATGGAGATGTGAATCACCCAGTTGTGGATGGAACCTTTTGATTAGGTGGAGAAGAGACTCCATCCACTCAAGAAGGATCTTAATTAGTTTACTGGAGTCTTTAAATGAGACAGCATAGAGAGCAGAGAGTTCAGATGCTTGGAGAGCTGAAACTAAGACACAGGTATTTAGAGATGCAGAAGATGCCAGAAGAATCAGGAGATGCTAGAAGCTGAGAGAGCTGTTTGAAATCAAAAGCTGGAGGGAAGGATAGCAGACTTAGCTATGTGCCTTCTCATGTGACAGAGAAAATTGGCCTTTCTTCGGGGTCTTCTCTTGTTGAGTGCCTTAATTTGGACATTGTCATGGACTTATAATTATAAATTGTAACTTAATAAATCCCCTTCATAAAAGCCAATCTATTTCTTATATACTACATTCTAGCAGGTTTAGCAAACAAAACAACAGGTTAATAATTTCTATGCCTGTGTCTTCTCTCTGATTCTCCTTCTATATGGTCAGCTTTTAGACAGCAGGACCCAAATCAGAAGCACAAAAAAGAGCAAAAAGAAAGATAAAGATATGGCTTGATTTCACCCAGAGTGCTAATCTATTGGGAAGCAAAAAAGAAAAAAAAGTATGGTACCATGTTGAGAATGAATAGGTGAGAAGCCCAACTCCAAGTGATCAGATGCTGAATTAATATAGTGATATTAACTTGACTAGATGTGAGCAGCAAGGCAAAAGGAGATTCTTTGAGTACTATACTTGGCTAAATACTGGGATCGCTAGTCCTAGGCAGTGAGAACATGTCGGGGTGGAGTCTCCAGCCAAACTGCAGAAATAATGGAAGGCTCCAAAAATGAGAACAAACAGAGGCTTGTTATTCAGAGTTTGCTATAGACAGCCACCATTACTTCCATTTGCAGAGACTCAAAGGCAAACAAGTGACTGAGAAAGTTTTATAGATGAAGAAAAAAGGTTTGAGATCTGCTCGTATTACAGGTTAGTGTGGGAAACTTGGAGGTTAACAGGAAGTGGCATGTCTTAAGTGGTTAGTTTGTAGAGCCTATTTGCCTTTCTCTGGTTGGTCCCGAGTGGGAAGTGGGGACAAATATCAGCAATCTGGTAGTCATTGACCAAATCTTGAAAACTGGTCTGAGTCATTTGCTGCAGAGGTTGTGGTTTGGCTTCCAGGATGATGGCTACAGAAGCTGAAGGACAGGGTTGTATTGTCATGTTAGGTATCTTTCATTGGAATATTCAGTCTACCAATAGCTTGACTTTCTTATTATTGGATCTGCTGGTTTGAAGCTGTTATGTACCCCAGAAAAGGCCATGTTCTTTTAAACCATTCTTGTGGGTGTAAATCTGTTTGAGTGGGAACTTTTGGTTATGTTATTTCAATTTGAAATATGACCTACTTTATTCAAGGTGCATATTAATTCTTTTACTGAATTCTTTATGAAAAGATAAAGGGCAGAAAAAAAGTCAAGAGAACTTAGAGAGGAAAGCCCTGGAGATGCTAAGAGAGGACCCATAGAAATTCAGAAAGGAGGCCACTAGAATCAGGAGCTGAAAGGAAGAAAATCCAGGAGGAGAGGACCAATAGATGCTGGCCTTATTGCTTGCTAACTGACAGAGGAACCCTGGATAACAATAGCCTTTCTTCAGAGAAGGCATAGTCCTGTTGAGGTCTTAACTGGGATATTTTCATAGCCTTAGAACTTTAAATTTATAAACTAATAAACCTCTATTGTAAAAGTCAACCCATTTCTGTTATACTGTCTTCCAGCAGGTTTAGCAAACCGAAACACTGAAGTCTCATTTCTTACTTGTCATGTCATCTCTGAAATGTTCCATCTCTTAAATTATTAAAATGGAATAGGATGCAGTTTTTCCAGTTTTAATAATAATGGTGTTATTGATTATTTCATCAGGAATTTAACAATCCCTTAACTTCCAACCCACTTACAGACATCACATAACATCTGGACAAACACATTTCATGTAATAGTAACTTGGCAGTGTTCAACTTGCAGATGCAGTGCTTTAAAAGATCCAGGTGAGTAGGTATCACAAAGCATTGCCTTTACACTTGGAGTTTTACCAGCTTTATGAACTCTTTCTTGAAATTGTGCTTATTCCACTCATATGTCTCACTGATGGTTTGAGAAAGTGTCTCAAACTCATTCTGCCATTTGTACAAGATGGGGTGTAATTTAAAAATTACCAAGTCATGGCATGCTAAAATTTCCAAAAGCTTCCTCCCCCCAGCCAGGAAACATTCTTCATTCAAGAAGTCACCAAATAATCATCTTTTCAAGATTCTGGAGCCATGGGCGGCTGCCGTGGCTCAGCAGGCAAAGCTCCGACCTGCCGTGCTGGAGGTCTGGAGTTCGATCCCTGGTGCCTCCTGCCCATATGCAAATTAAAAAAAAAAAAAAAGATTCTGGAGCCATTATAAATTCATTTGAGCTACAAAAATGTTTCGGAGAAAATACTTTGTAATGTATGCTTCACTACACTGCTTTTGCTAAAGTTTGAAAAATTAGAAATTGGCCCTAACACAAATATAAAATAAATACGTGCTAAATATTTTGTTATATTTATTATCTGAAGTGCTGGCAATTGTAAAAAAAATGCTAGAAAAGATTGCCAAGGAATATACAAGAATTATTAATATCCTATAGGGGAATAAAACATAATTTCAGGGTCACCTTTTTTTTTAGTGGGTAGAGATTACTTATATCTCTAACAGATAAAAATCTACAAGTTAACATCACATAATCAATTCCCAACACTCAATCAATAGATCTATAATCCTTAAGGAAGCTTGTGAATCAATGTCTCATATGACATTGAAAGTGCACACTACTTACATTTTTGGCAAGATTTCTTCCACACTTTGTAGAGCCTGTCTCAGGCAGTTTAATCTTGTGTTGCTATGTTACTTATTACAGTTATTACAAATTTCTAATTGGCTGTACTGAAATCCAGGCCTTGCCGTATGTTCTTGTTTCTGTAGATCTAAGATAGTTCATTCTAATTTCTATGCTCTTTCTTGATTTCAAGATTTCTATTTTCTCTCCAGCTATCATTGATCCTTCTTGTTTTATAACAATGTTCGTACTTCTAAATGGATGTAGAATATAAAATGAGAATGTGTGTGTGTATATATATATAATGTATATATATAAAATGTGTATATATATATTTAAAATGTATATATATATATTTTAATATATATATATACATTTTATTCTATCAAGTTTATTTTGATCTGGTCTAATTTAATCTAGTTTAATGTTTGTGTGTGTGTGCATGTGCATACACATAGATACATATATACAATGAGTTAGAGTGAAAGAGTAAGAGACTATTTTATGGATAACTTGGGGGGTGTCACCTTACAGGCTCTAATTGATATATACTTCCCAAAGATAATTTTTGGATCCATGATTTGCCTCAAGATTCATCCACTGTTTGCTCTGGGTGGCAATCTCATTACCAAGTTTGTAGATGAATGCATAGATGGTTTTAAAATTTTCTAAGGGATTTTAAATGATAGTAACTATAAGAGAACTATACGGGAAAAATACGGGACAATTATCTTTGAAATTAGGCTGACTTTTAAGAATTTAGAATTGTGCCATTTGGTAGGTAGATATTCAAGAACCACATAAGGCTACTGAGCATTGAAATATGGCAAATACATATTTATATGTGACATACAAATAAAATATATATTTGATTTTGAAGACAGTGCAAATAAAGAATTAAAATATCTCAATAATATTTATATTAGAGGGTGAAATAATAATATTTTGTATATTTTACCTAAATCATCATTATTTTTTAAATGTGGGTAGTAAAACTTTTCAAATTGCACATGTAGCTCACATTTGTGGTTTGCACTATATTCTTATTGAACAGGATGATCTATAGCATATACAAATACATACGCAATCAGAATTGCATAAGGCATAACAGGCAGAAGGGCATGTAAGTTGACTCAAACTCTATATAATTCAATTTAGTAATACATATAAAGAAGTTGAACATTATTATCAATTTTATCACATTATTATGAGGTTGGAAAATTATTCTAGGGAATAACCTGAAGTGTATACAAAGAATCACATACACAGATGCTCACTGAAACTTTATTTATGATATTTATAAATTAGAAGATTCTATTTGTACAACTAAAGATGAAAAAATAAGTAAGTATATTAAGCTTTTCCACTTCATTGGAATTTTAGGTAGACATATGTATTTCTGTTAAAAATAATCAAAACATGATAATTCTCAAAATATGTAGTAATTGGTAAACTGCACATTTATGGTAAGGAAGAACTTTGAAAACAACAATTTTTAAAAGTAAAATCCATTGTGTTCCAACCCAGGTCTTGTGTCTGTGCAGCTCCAAGTCAAAAGAATATGCTAAGCAGAAAGTTATGCCTGTATTTTATTGGGACTTATGAGCAGAAGTCTTTCCTGGTAGCAGTCATCTGGAAAACAGAAGTCAGTGCTCTACAAAGCGGTGGAGCATGCAAGGCTTATGAAGGTTTAGGACAAGAGTGTGAGAACAGAGTCTCAGCAGGGTCTTGTGACACAGGGGTCTGGGGTTTGTTATCAACAGTGATCAAGTGAGGGGAGTTTTAATGCTTTGTTTATAATACCATCTGTACATTCCTTTCCTTCTAAGCCTCCCTTAGAAGGTCTGTTAAACGTCAGCTTCTGTCTGGGTCATGTAGGTGGTACGTGTGGTGACTCACTCTCAATACGGAGGGGGAACGTCGGCCCAGGGTCTCTGCACATTGTCATTGTACAAATAGTTGCAAGTTCATAAAATGATTCAATGCTATGTGGCAAATCAATTGCAAAAGTTTTCCCTAAAATTTAAATGATAAAATAGCTTACATTTTTCTATTTTTCAATATTTCTATTGTTTATGTAAATATATATATATATACTTTTGAATCAAATAAAAATCAATATATATTTTATTTATACAGACAAATATTTTGTATATGGCAATATTTACTGGAAAAAGCAGTGGGCTTTGGATCAGAACTCGACTGGAAGGATTGCAAATCATAAAACTTCTCTTTCTTTCCTGTCTCATATATAGAATGAAAAGTTTCTGACTATCAGGTTTGATGTTCAACTGAGAAAATGCAAGTAGATACATCAGTACAATGGATTGCATAGTGCCTCCCCAAAATGCAGGTCTGCCCAGAACCCCTGACAGTGACCTTTTTGGAAATAAGATCAGTAGATGTAATTGCTTAAGTTAAGATGGCTGGTGCCTTTATAAGAAGAAATTTTAACACAGAAACAAAGACAGAGAGAAGGCAAACATGTGATGACATAGCAGAGGTTGGAATTATGCTACCACACGGCAAATTCTGCTTTGGGTTACTAGAAGCTGCAATACCCTGGAACCCTTCTACGCTTGGAGTTTCAGAAGGAGAATGGCCCTATCAACCCCCTTGCTTTCAGACTTCTAGCCTCCTGAACTGTGTTGTTTTAATCCATACTGTTTGTCATGAAACCCCAGGAAACTAATGCAGACTTTGCTGACAAGCTGGTGCCATGTGGTACCTCCCTTATATGATTGTTGTGAAAATATAATGGGTTAATTAGGATTTCAATATATTTCGGACATTCATATTATAATGACGACATCAGATAATATATGCTAGGTAACCAATCTCTGTTTAATGGTTCAGGATTTCAAAATCTAATAACATACAGACTCTGACCTAAGAGTATGACCTGAGGCTGGGGCTTTAAAGAAAGGTGCTAGGTCTTCACATCTATTGTTCTTTCCAGATTTGGAGTAACATAATGGCAGAACTTGAATGTTTGATCAAGTTCAAAATATCTCAGTAATGTAAGAAATATTTTTAACGTCTCCTAAAATAATAACCAATGTTTCACTAACATTTCCTTTTTAAAATACCGAATTCCAGTAAGACATCAGCATTTGCAGATGATAATCTATGTGGCAAGTCAGTGATTTATAATAGAGTATAATGGATTTGGTATTTGTAAAAGAGAAAAGCTGGGGTTTAGAAATTCAATTACAGGCAGCCAGAGATATTTGTGTGGTTTCTGACTAAATTTGCTGTAAATTCATTGTGATAGAATTTAGTCATTGCATTTCAATGCTGCAAATATATGTTAAGCAATTATGCTCATATTTCATACAAATATTACTAAGCAGCAGAGATAGGATTTCTAGTGCAAATTATCAAGAAGTAGCCACCTCACTTTTTAGGTTTTCTTTTATTTGTGTTAATATGAAATCCTTATTGGTGTCAGTGAGCTTCAGTGACTAAGACTGGGGACTAGCCATGACTTTAGATATAGCTCTGGGGCCCACAGTTTATCCAAACCAATAATTACAAAGTAAAATAGACAGAATTTAAAAATCTTCCAGTCCAAATTTGATTTCACTTTGTTATCTTCCCAGATGAGAAAATATGCAAATTATAAAAGACAAACTGAAATTTTCTAAAGGAAGTGTTAGATCTAACTTTTCTCCCATCCTAAGTTCTTTTTACCTTCATGGAAAAGATAACAGAATCACATGAGTAGCTTTGGCAGTAAGAGGAAACAGATAGGTAATGGCAGCTTCCCTCATGTATCACATACATGTGTTCATTCATGCATACTTTCATTTCTATATTAATTTGCTCATATGTCTATGCATTCAGTGAGCTCTGTACTGTACTAGAGGCTGAAGATACAGAACTGAGTATAGCAAATAACTCACCCAGAGGAAATCATCTTGTATGGGAAGAGATAAAAATACACATGGATACAACTACTACTATTACTATACCAGATATGATGGTTGTATAAAGGAAGATTAAGTAACCCTAAAGGGACTGTGGCACAAGTTTCCAGAGAAGAGACATCTGAGCTGATATGAAAGATTTTTGGAAGTATAAGAGTTTGCTAATGCTGTCAGAATGCAATATACTAGAGATGGGTTGACTTTTATAAAAGGGATTTATAGAGTGGGCCCTGGTGGCTCAGCAGGCAGGGTTCTCGCCTGCCATGCCAGAGACCAAGCTTCAGTTCAATTCCCGGTGCCTTCCCATGTAAAAAAAAAAAAAAGAGGGGGGAGGGGATTTATAAGTTGCCAGTTTGCAGTTCTAAGGCCATAAAAGTGTCCAAACTAAGGCATCCAGAGAAAAATACCTGGACTCAAGAAAGGCTGATGCCATCTGGAACATCTCTGTCAGCTGGAAAGACATGTGGCTGGTGTTTCCTAATCCTTTGCTTCTGGTTTCAAACAGCTTCCTGTGGTGAGTTTTCATTCTGCATCTCCAAATGTCTCTGTGTTGGCTCTAAGCCAACCAAAACGGTTCCCTCTTAATGGACTCCAATGAGCAATCACACCTGGAATGGGCAGAGATAGGTCTCTATGGAAACCACCCAATCAAAAGGCTCCACCCACAATTAGGTGGGTTACATCTCTATGGAAACAACTTAATGAAAAAATCCTACCTAAACAATATGTCTGCCTTTCCCCACTCAAGACTGGACTATGAAAAAGAACATGGTTTTTCTTAGGTATACTATGGCCTCAAGCCAGCACAATGGAGAGGCAGGGATAAGATGGGGAAGGGGGGCCAGTGCTGACAGCAGATATAGATGTGTGAATCACTGAAGACAAGAAACAGAATGATGTTTCTGGGAAAAGCAGGTAGTTCAATCACATATGCAGTCAATAAGTATTTTTGACTACTAGATTCCAGGAAATCTTTTAGATATTGGACTCTAAAGATTATGAAATTATGTTTGCATTTCTGTGGTAATTTATGTTCTATTCCTTTTATCAAATTATCACAATTTGTACCACTTAGATGCTGAAGTAATTCTGTCACTTCTTGCTTACTTTTACAGTAGAGTGTTGAAAACACACATCGACTCAGACAAGCTCTATGATTGCTGGACTTGTATTTGATTCTGCTCTGAAGCTCTTTTCAACTGAGAAATAAAGATGTCCCCAAATGATCACCCATTTTAAACTGCTCATTCAAAGATTCTGGGATATCTAAGAGTGTTTACAACACAAATGAAACCACAGTCACAAAACCATCATTATTTTTGTTAGCTTTGTATTGCTGCTGTAAAAAATAACCACCAATTTAGTGGCATAAATCAATACATATGTATTACCTGCTAATTCCTTAGGTCAGAAGTCCAAAACAGGTTTCACTAGGAGTAACTCAAGGTATTGTCAGGGCTGTTTTAATTTTTGGATGGTTTTATGGGACCACCTATTGACTTGTCTTTTTTAGACTTAGAAGTCACTTGCATTTCTTGGCTCTTGACTCCCTTCTTCCGATCACTCTAACCTCCTCCTTTCATCATCATGCCATCTGCTATTCTTATTCTCCTGTTTCTTTTTTAGAATAGCTCTTGTGATCACAGTGGGCCCATCCAGATATTCCAGGATAGTCTTTCCATTTTAGGATTCTTAATTTAATTACACCCGCAAAATTCCTTTTACCATGTAAATTAACATATTCACAAATTCCAGGGATTAGATTAAGGAAATCTTTGGAGATTGGGGAAACATTTTTCAGCCTACCATAGTATGACATCTGACACACAAAGATTTGCATCATCTTCTATGTATAAACATTCTCCCCATCTCAACATCCCCCAAAATCTTATCCCATTACATCACCAATTCAATGAACAAAATCTCATCTTAATCTCATCAACTCAAAAGTCCTAAATATAATCCAAATCATCTAAATCTTGCATCTGCATATGATCCATTTTAGGACAAAGCTCCTCTCTAATTGTGTACCTGTGAAACAAGAAAATGCATTATCTCTTCCAAAGATACGACAGTGGAACTTGCATAGGATACTGGTTATAACATTCCAGTACAGAAAGAGAGAAAATGGAAGGGGGAAAGAAGCAATAACCAATCCCAAGCAATTTCTAAAATGCAGAATGGTAAACTCCAATATGCTTTTAAAAAGTCCTCTGTGATCCAAGTCTCCACTCTCTGGCCAAAGCTGTGCCCTCTGGGTTCAGGGTTCTGCCTATGGGCCATTCTTCCATTTTCAGGAAGGGTAAAAGGTGACTGCAGCCAACTATCATTATCAGCCCATTTCCTGCCTATAAATTTTTGGTAGTCAACTTTCTTCTTTCATTTTATCCTCTCTTTGTCCCTTTCACTCCATCATGTCAATGTTTCTGCTAGTATAATATTGTCAAAAATCTGGTGATCTTCCCTGCATACCATGGGATTCACTGTTAGACAAGAGGCTCCTCCACAGTTCTTCCCTAGATGAGTCCAAATCTATTTTTAGCTTTGAAATGGTTGAAGGGATATATGGATCTCACAACTAATCTCTTAAAAAGCCCTGTGTGTGACCAAATACTGTGGCTTTTGATCCTTCTGAGGCTCTAGCCAAAGGTTATACGGCCACATCCTTGGCTTTCTTTCCACGGCCTACTTCTCTGACAGTCAATCTCCTAATTTTAGAATCTTTTTCAATTTGTATAGGATAAGAATTTTCCAAATCATCAAGTAATAGGTCTTTTTCACTTAACATTGCTTCCTTACTTTATCTCTTTCCTCGTGCATTTTACCATAAACAGCAAGAATAAACCAAGCTTCACCATCAACATTTTATTACAAATTTCCTCAGGTACATTTCCAAGTTCATCAGCTACAAATACGGTTTTCCATATAATCACAGGACACAAAGGATTCTTTCTTCCAGTCACCAATAACCTGTTATTCCTTTACTTTTTTTTTTGTATGCTGTATGGCAGGGATCACATTTCATTCTTTTTCCATGAGAGTATCCCCTTATTGCAGCATCATTTGTTGAATTTGTGCTTGTTTGATTTTTCATTTGTTTGTTTGCTTGTTTGTTTGGGAAGGCATGGGCTGGGAATCAAACCTGGCTCCCCTGCACAGCAGGTGCGAATTCTACCGCTGAAGTACCTGTGCACCACCTACTCCTTTTCTTTTGAGCCCCAACCAGCAGCATTTTTAACATCGATATTTGTACAAATTGTCAGTCTGTGATGATTTAGGTATTCTTTAAGACAATATACGTTTTCTTTACTGTGCTTCTCAATTTCTTCTACTCTCTACCCATTACCCAATTCCAAAGCCACTTTCACATTTTTAGTTATTTGTTATGGCAAGATACCAGTTCTAGGTTACCAAGATCTGTATTAGTTTCCAATAAACACAAACTTCATGATTTAAGTTACACAAATATAATATTTTACACTTCTGGAGGTCAGAAGTACAAAACCAGTCTCACTGGTGTAAAGCCAAAGAATTAGTAGGGCTGATTCGTTCTGGAGGCTCCAAGGAGAGAATCTATTTTCATGACTTTTTCAAGACTATAGAGCACTCACTAGTTTGTGATCTCTTTACATTCCTTGGCTTTTCATTCCATCAGCATATCTCCTTCTACTGCTTTGACTTTGTACCTCTCTCTTAAAAGACTTTTTTGTTTACATTGGGCTCATGATAATCTCCCCTTCTCAATATCCCCAATTTAATCACATTTCAGTTTTTTCTACCGTGCTTTCTTTTTCCATCTTCAAAGCTATCAATGGTTTGTTGAGTTTTTGTTACATCACATCACTCTGACACTGAATCCATCATCACATCTCCTCTGACTTTGACTCTTCTGCCCCCATCTTCCACATGGAAGGACCATCATGCTCACCTTTGCCCACCCAGTTAATGGAACATAGTCCCCAGTCAAAGACTATATAACTAGCAACCTTGATTACCTGTTGCTATGTATTATATTTTCAGTTTCCTAGATTTAATTTTGGATGCATTGGGGGAGCATTATACTGTGCACCTAATATTTTATCAAGCTTAAAACTCAGGTATAGGATGGCCAATGGTGGCACAGTGGCAGAGTTCTCACCTGCCATGACAGAGACCGGGGTTCGTTTCCTGGTGCCTGCCCATGTGAAAAAAAAAAAAGCAAAAAAAGCAAACTCAGGTATATAATGAAACATAGTTTCAATTTTTATACTGTGAAGGTCTGATTTCAATAATTTATTCACATAATATAACAAATAATTAGTTTTGTGAAAACTATAAATTGAGATCACGTGCAGTGCAACACAGCTGTACTTCAACACAAAACAGTATAACCTGGGTTTCATATTCACTCACGAGAGAAAATCCTCAGGCCCTTGGAATAATCATATACTGCTACTGGTGGAAGTATATGCTGGTACAATCGCTGCTGAGACTATTGGTGGTCCCTGAACACATTTAGTGTAAGCATACTCTATGGCAATAGAATATCCACTTCCAGGACATTAATCAAATAAATTCTTACTTTAATTCATAAAGACTTTGGACGAGGATGCTCCTTGCAGTAATATTTGTGTGACTGGGAGCTGGGCACAGTCTGGAATGGAGCCCACTAGTGGAAAGAGTTAGATGGATAAAATATGATGAATAAAAATGCCCGATGTGAAAGGGCTGTGAAGAAATTAAGAGCAATGGGTTTGTAGATGTAAATACCAAAACAAGGATGGATTAAAAATCATATTGTCAAGGGAAATTACCATAAATTATCATTTACATAAAAGTATAAAATACAGTGAAAACATACACATTTTGCAAGATTATATCCAAAAGATACA
Source organism: Myrmecophaga tridactyla (assembly GCA_004026745.1). Taxonomy (NCBI): domain Eukaryota; kingdom Metazoa; phylum Chordata; class Mammalia; order Pilosa; family Myrmecophagidae; genus Myrmecophaga; species Myrmecophaga tridactyla. The sequence goes on from PVIY010004250.1 coordinate 80,186, forward strand.
CATCAAATACAGTAGCATAATTGTCTATTGAATAAAATGTATGATGAACATATCCTTCAGCATCTGAGGTACACAACCACTCTGAAAAAAAAGACAATAAACGGGAAGGTAAAGGAAGTGAAAGAGAGAAAAGAAGAAAAACAAGAGGAAAGACAGAGAAAGAATTCTTGAGCAGAAAAGGTTTATGGATTATGGCAAATGAAAACAATTTGGGGCACAAGGAAATGGATTACTAACAAAGATGAATATAGAAAAGGTGCCAGAATTTTTTTTCTTCAAAGGACAAAAATAAATTTTAGTTTGTGCAGAAATGTGTTCTCTATCACATTGTAGGCCAAGAGCACGTAGTGTGAAAGCAGTCACAGATAACACATGAGTGTGACTATATTTCAATAAAACTTGCATTGACACTGGGATAGGAACTTCACATAATTGACATATGTCACAAAATGTTCTTTTGATTTGTTTTCAACTACTTGAAAAATATAAAAGTCTTCTTAGCTCACAGGCCATAACAAAACATAAAGCAGGGCAGAGTATGTCCTGTGTGTTTATAGTTTGATGGCCCCTGATATGATCAAAACATCCATCAATTTCACTAGACTATCAACCCATTGAATGCCCATACATCAGTTTGGTAGAATATCAACCCCAAATCAATACCCACTGAACAAAGGTATTTAATCTTTATATATTGAGGTAATGTAAGACATCCTCAGAATATAAAATGAAAATAATCCTCATGGATAATTGTGGATATTTATGCTTAATACAATGAAATATATTTGCTAATATATGCAAATTAATGAAGTGTGTCTTGCTCTTACTTTTTCCTATGTTAGTTATAGAAACTACAAAGATCATTGCTTTCTAATAGGCCCTGATATATGGGTATCTTTTGCTATCACAACTATGTCTATATATAACAATTCTTTTCTTTACCTCTAGGAACTGGGTTCTGGGAATATATTATAAATCATGTGCCAACAAAATAACAGAAATTTAAACAAGAAATTTTATCTTAACACAGTTGGGAAAGATTTTTAACAATGGAATGGGTCTTAGGATTTTACACACCCCCTTGGGTAGGGCACTTATTTGAGACAATCTGCAGTGATTGTCAACTATAATTGTATATTAAACTTTCTTAGGGAATTTTAATAATCCCCATGCCTAGGCCTCATCCTAGACTAATTATATCAGGTCCCATATAGGTGGAATGTATTTTTTAAAACTCTTCATGTCATTCCAGTCTTCAAGCTGTTGAGAATCAGCTTAATTGGTTCCCAACACACTTAGTAAAATAATATAACCATAGACCATAGTTCCAGTAGATATTGCAGACAAATAATTGATGTGGGAACATTGTAGCTCAGCAGGCAGAGCTCTAGCCTGCCATGCCAGAGACCCAGGTTCAGTTCCTGGTAACTGCCCATGCATAAAAATAATAATAATAATAGTAATAATAATTGGTGTGTTCCAGCAAGTTAGTAGATTTTGACATTCTCAAATGCCAATGGAAGAGAAATGCTCCCAATAAACCTTGGGCAGTATATAAATATATACATATACATGCATTATAACTGACGCCAATGCAAAAAATGGACGTTTATTTTTGGAAATATTGAAGAGAACTAAGTCATCAAGGCACTCATGTTCATTTTTTAAAAGAATTTTATTGTGCTAAGATATATTCTACACCAAAAGTAAAGGAAATATCTTCATATAGATTATGGTAGTAAAGGCATGGCCATATTGTATGATGTGCAAATAAAACTGTTTGAAAATGGACAGAGAGAAACTCATGCTAGAGAAAATGCAGAAAAAGAGATATACCTATTCACTGTGGTAGGGAAGCTGAAAGCTGCAGCCCCTCTAGAGGGCAGCTTGGAGGTTCCACAGGAGGCTAGGGGTAGGGTTGCCATAGGATCCTGCAACCCTGTTGCTACATATATACCAGGAGGAACTGAGAATGGGGACACAAATGTACATTTGCACACTGGTGTTTATGACAACAGGGTTCACAATTCGCAATGGATGAAGGTAGCTTTAGGGTACAATGACTGAGGAATGGTAGGGGGAACTGTGCTGTATACATACAACAGACTACTGAGTGGCTGCAAGACGGAATGACATGAGGCATTCAATTAGGTGAATGAACCTTTAGTATAGTATGTTGAATGAAACATCAGAAAGGAAAAGGCAAATATTATCGTGCCTCAGTCAGATGGATTAACCATAATAAACAAACTTGGAGAATTGAATTTGAGAGCATGGGTTATCAGGTTGAAGCCTATCGTAGAGGGTCCTAGACTGTAAGCTCTTACAGCAGTCACATATATATTCAGGAGTTGTAACAATAATTTCTAAATTCTGAGATACTGAGTTGTTTGTATATAACCTTACCATTCCCAGAAACTTTGGGTTATTATGTGACACCTGAGACTCAGAATTAGCACTGTAAAGTTCTGAAAGTCGGCATTATTATGCACAGCAATGTTAAAAAGAGTTGAAAAGTGACGAGAATTTAACTAGAGATGTGTATGAGGCTGATCTGGATAGGACTAAGGTAGATCAGAATACGGGGTAAAGAATGATAGGCTCCATATTTTAAAAGTTCCACTTCTGTGTGAGACCAAAGGAAGAGATGTATATTTGGAAGAGATGGTTATTTTGGGTAGCACATTATCTAATTTAACCTGTATGGTCAGTTTATTTGAAAACCATAATTACATGGAATTTTGAATAGGGCATGAGATCTTGTTGGTTCATTCAGGTTAATGCAAAGCCCCGATATATCCTAAAGTATTTGGACAGAGAATAAAAAAGTATTTGTGAAGTCCCCTTGGGGGACTGGGGATATATGAAGAAATATTAAATTTCCCAATATGGAGAATTACTTATATTCTCCCAAACAGTGAGGACAACTAATTCAATAGGTGGAGTCCTCAATCTTAGACTATGAAATTTATTCTTGCAAAGGAGAAGCTAAGCCTACATGTAATTATGCCTAAGAGTCACCTCCAGAGAACCTCTTTTGTTCCTTAGATGTGGCCTCTCTCTCTCTAAGCCAACTTGGCAGGTGAACTCATTGCCTTCCCCATTATGTGGGACATGACTCCCAGGCATGCAAATCTCTCTGACAATGAGGGACAGAACTCCTTGGATGAGTTGGGACTCAGCATCATGGGATTGAGAAAGTCTTCTTAATCAAAAGGAGGAAGAGATAAATGAGACAAAATTAAGTTTTTTGAGTAAGAAATTTCAGAATCAAGACATTATCCTGTAGGTCATTCTTATGCATTATATAGATATCCTTTTTTAGTTTATGGTATACTGAAGTGGCTAGAGGAAAGTATCTGAAACTTTGAATTGTGTTCCAATAGCCTTAATTCTTGAAAATTATTGTATAAACATATAGATTTTACAGTGGGACCGTTAGTGAAAACCTTGTTTCTGATGCTCCTTTTATCCAGGGTATAGACAAATGACTGAAAAAAAATGAAAATAAAAATAAACAAATAATGGGGGGGGGATAAAGGGTAAAAAAATTGGGTAGATTGAAGTACTAGTGGCCAATAAGACGGAGGGATGAGGGTATGGGATGTATGAGGTTTTTTTTTTCTTTTTTCTTCTTTTTTTTTCTGGAATGGTGCAAATACTCTACAAATGATCACAGTGATGAAAACACAACTATGATGATATTGTGAGCCACTGATTGTATACTTTGGCTGGACTGTATGTGTATGAAGATTTCTCAATAAAAATATGTACAAAAAGTCATATACCATGTAGAATTTCTGATTTTAAACTCTCTCATGTGTTCAATTCCATGGCAATAATTACATTAATAATAGTGTGCATTTATCACCACCATTCATTATCAAAACATTTTCATCATCCCAAACTCAGAATTGTACCCATTGAACAATAACTCCCCAATCTCTTCATCCCCAGCAACTGGTTACATAATTTACTTTTTGTCTGTATGAGTTTTTATAAACTATGCATTTCATATAAATAAAAGCATGCAATATTTTGTTCCTTTTGAGTCTGGCATGATTCATTCAACATGAAGTCTTCATTTATTTTTATTAATATTCCATTACATACCTCATTTTTTTCCTTTCTTCTGTAAATGGAATGTTGGGCTGGTTCCATCTTCTGTTTTCTGTGAGTATTGCTATTTTGAATATTGGTATACAAATATTTCTGAAATCTCTGTTTTACATTTTGGGGTAAATATCGAAAAGTCAAATTAACAGACCACCTGGTAATTATATTTTTAACATTCTGAAGATGCACCAAACTATTTTTCACAAAGGATGCACTATTTTAAATTTGCAGCAACAATGTACAAAAATTCCTAATACTCTGTGTTTCGACAAAAATTATTATTTTCCTTTTCCTTAATAATAGCTATCTTAGTTGGTGTGAAGTGATATCTCAATGTGTTCTGATTTACATTTCCCTGATGACTAATGATGTGGAGTTTCTTTGGGGTGCTTGTTGGCTACTTGTGATCTTTTTGGATTAACTGTTCACTTCCTTTGCCCAGTTTTAAAGTGTGTTATTTATCTTTTTTGTGGAGTTGTCGCGTTATTTATATTCTGGATATTAAAGTCTTATCATAGAAATGACTTACAAGCATTTTCTCCTATTCTGTAGGTTTTCTTCTCACTTTCTTGATGATTTCCTCAGATGCACAAAAGTTTTCAATTTGATGAAATCAAATGTATCCTTTGTTTCTTTTGTTTCTTGTGATTTGGTGTCATAGCTGAGTCCATTGCTGTCCAAGGTCATGAATTGTCCAAGAGTTTTATAATCTTACCTCTTGTGTTTAGATCCTTGATGTATTTTGAGTTTTCTTTAAAATATGGTATACAGTTTTCCCATTGCCATTTTTGGAAGAGAAGACTTTAACCCCACCACATGTACTTTGTGCCATTGTTAAAAATCAATTGGCCATAGATATGTGAGTTTATTTTTGGACTTCAAATTCTGTTCTACTGAAACATTAGTCTACTTTTGAGACAGTATCACACTATTTTGACTACTGTCAATTACAACTTGAAATCAGGAAGTGTGAACACTTTAACTCTGCTCTTTTTGTCAAGATTGTATTGGCTCTACAGAGCTCTTTGAAGTTCCATATAAATTTGAGGGTTGGTTTTTCCATTTCTGGAATAAAGGCTGCTGAAATTTCAATAAGTAGTGCATTGAATTTTTATATTGTTTTGGGTAATTTGACATATTAACAATGTTAACTCTTTTAATCCATGAAAATGTGCTATATTTCAACATATTTTGGACTTGCAGTGTTTTGCAGTTTTCACTGTACAGGCTCTTTATTAAATTTATTTGATTAAATTTATTCTCCATTACTTTAATCTTTTAGCTGCTGTGGTATTTGGATTGTTCTTTGCTGATGAATACAAGCACAACTGATGTTTGCATGCTAATCTCATAGCTTGCAACTTATCTAAATTTGTTTATTAGCTCTGGTAGTTTTCTTTTGGATTTTCTTTTAGTTTTCTATATATAATAACATCTGCAAATAAAGATACTTTTTCTTCTTCGTTTCCTATTTGGACACTTTTATTTATTTTCTGTGTCTAAATGCTCTGGCTATATCCAGTACAATGTTGAATAGTAATGGTGAAAGCTAACTTACTTGTCTTATTCTGATCTTAGGGGGGAGATTTCAGTCTTTCACCACTGAATATTAAGTGAGCTATGTGTTTTCAAAAATGCCCTTTATCGTGTTGAGGAAGTTGCCAACTATTACTTATTCTCTGCATATTTCTTATCATGAAATAATGTTGGATTTTTCCAAATGGCTTTTTTGCATCAATTGAGATATTTATGTGTTTTCTCTCCATTTCACTCAGTTAATGTTTTGCATTGCACCTTATGATGAGACATCCTTGTGTTACTTGGTTAAGTCCCTCTTCACCATGTTTTATAATCTTTTAGCATGCTGTTGGATTTGGTTTGCTGGTATTTTGATTAGGATTTTTGCACCTGTATTTATGAGGGAATGGATATGTAAATTTGCTTTCTTGTGATGTCTTTGTCTGGTTTTGGTATCAAGGTAATGCTGGCCTTATAGAATGATAGAATGAGTTAGGAAAAAAGTTTCCTGATCTTCAATATTTGTAGATGGATTGGTGTTAATTCCTCCTTAGATGTTTGGTAGAATTTATCAGTGAGGCCATCTTCTGGCCCTAAACTTTTCTTTGGGGGAGATTTTAAAAATGACTGATTCAATAACTTTGCTTCTTATAGTTTTTTGAGATCTATTTCTTCCTGAATCAGGTTAGGCAGATTGTTTTTGGGAATTTGTCCATTTCATCTAGATTTTTTATTGTTGGCATTCAATTGTTCATAGCAGTCTCTTATGATTCCTTAAATTTTGGTAAGCTAAGTAGTAATGACTCATCTTTAATTTCTCATTTTAGTTATTTGTCTCCTCTCTTTTTTCTTTGTAAGTGTAGCTAAATGTTTGTTGATTTTATTTATCTTTTGAAGGAACAAACTTTCTGTGATGGTGATTCTCTAAATTGTTTACTACACTTTATTTCATTTATCTCCATTATAATTTTTACCATCTCCTTTCTTTTGATAACTTTACATTGGTTTTCTCTTCTCTTTATTCTTCCTCAAGATGTGATGTTATTGTTTGGGACCATTTATTTCTTTTTTATTGTAAGCATTTACAGCTATTAACATCCTTCTGAGCACAGACTTTGGTACATATTCTAGTTTGCTAGCTGCTGGAATGCAACAGAAGCAGATTGGCTTTTAATATAAGGGGATTTATTTCATTAGTTCTTCAGAGGAAAGGCAGCTAACTTTCGACTGAGGTTCTTTCTTACGTGCGAAGGCACAGAATGATCTCTGCTGGCCTTCTCTCCAGGCCTCTGGGTTCCACCAACTTTTCCCAGGGTGATTCCTTTCTGTATCTCCAAAGACCTGGGCTGAGCTGCAAGTGCTGAGATGAGGTATGCTGAGTTGCTTGGGCTGTGCTACATTGAGCTCTCTTATTTAAGCATCAGTCAATTAAATCAAACATCATTCGTTGCAGCAGGCATGCCTCCTAGCTGACTGCAGATGCAATGAGCAACAGATGAGATTCACGTACCATTGGCTCATGTCCGCAGCAACAGAACTAGGGACTTTCATCTGGCCAAGTTGACACTTGAACCTAACTACCACAGTACATCGCACACATTTTGGTATATTTTTCGTTTTCACTTATCTCTAAGAATTTTCTGATTTTCCTGTGATTTCTTCTTTAACTCATTGCTTGTTTAAGAGTGGGTTCTTTAATTTCCACATATCTGTGAATTTTTCAGTCTTCCTGCTGCTACTAATCTCTAGCTTTATTCCATGAGGTCAGAGAAGATGCTTTGCAGGATTTAAATATTTTTTAAAATGTTGAGACTATTTTTGTTACCTAACATATGGTCCATCCTGAGACTGGACCACTTGAGAAATGTGTTTTATTGTAATTTTTCTATTTACATCTGTTAGTTCTAGTTGATACATAATTTTGTTAAATTCTACTGTTTCCTTATTGTTCACCTATGCAGGTGTTCTATCCATTACTGAAAATAGTTTATTGAGGCCTCCAACTATTATTGTAATGCTGCCTGTTTTCCCTTCTGTTTTGTCAATGTTTGCAAAAAATGTTTATAATTGCATACCTTCTTAATGAATTAACCATTACTTTAATATACAGTGTCTGTATTTTGCTTTTGTAACAGTTATTGACATGATCTGTTTTGTCTGATACTAATATAGCCATCCAATCTCTCTTTTGGTTATTTCTAAATACATGAAATTTTACTCAAACTTTCACTTTCAACCTCTCTGTGTCTTTGGCTCTAGAGTAAGTCTCTTTTAGACAATATTGAGTTGGATCCTATGTTTTTACCCATTCTATAAATACTGCTTTTTGTTTTTAATTTTTTTTTCTATTTACGTTCAAAACTAATTACTAATATGGTAGAACTTACTTCAGCCATTTTGTCATTTGTTCCTTACTTACTTGATCACTGCCTTTTGTGTAAAGTTTGTGTTTTGTAGTAAAACAGATTGACTTCCTTCTCAATTTATTTTTTTAAAACATTTTTAGACATTCACCTTGTAGATACTAGGGGGTTATATTTAACATTCTAAATATATACAAATCTAGTTTGAATTGACACAATCTGATTTCAATAGCATACATAATATCTGCTTTTACACCCTTCTCTTCCCCCCTTATGTTATTCTTATCACATATTACATTTTTGTACTTTGTGTCCAATAACATAGACTTATGATTATATATTATATAATTGAATTTTAGATCATGTAGGAATTAAAAAATAGGATTACATTCCAAGAGTTTAATAACATTGCCATTTATGTTTACCCTTGTAGTTAGCTATATTATGGATATTTAGCTTTTCATGTGACTTTTTTAATAGAAAATAATTTTTAATTTGATAACTTCATGCCACTTACATCAAATAAATCTAATTATTTCTAGTATTTCTATTTTTACAAGGAATGTCCCAAAGGCAGTCTGAGATTAGGAATACCTCATCTAGTGTTTGGTTTGGGGAAGGCAAACTATCAAAATGTACCAGGCTTGGAACAGTTGATTCAATATGTTCTTGTGAAATAATATTTAGCTTTTTATTTGACCAAAGTGATGATAAAATATTTTAAAAATAAAAAAAGGAGTTAACAAGAAAACCAAGACTATTTTTTAAGTAAGAAGATTTGCTCTTTTAAACAATAAAAGTTTATATGATCACTATAAAGACACAGGGAAATATTCTGATGCAACGCAGAAACTTGGCCTTTTATACAGATTGCTCAGATGATTAAGTCTTTTACAACATCTTACTAAGAGAAAACCAACAATCCAAGAAAATTTTGTCATTGTTTTTCTTTTTTCTATTTGGTGCTTCTTTTTTAAAACAGCTTCATTCACATACCATACAATCCATCGTAAGTGTAGGATCAATGGCCCCTGGTGTTATCACATAGCTCTGCATTTACTACCATAACCTATATAAGAGCATTTCTATTTCTTCTTAAACGAAAGAAAAAAATTCCCATGCCCCTCCATTGTATTCCCCTATTATCTACATTTAGATTTGGTATAGTACCTTGGTTACAATTAATGGAAGAATATTACAATGCTTTTTTAATTATAGCCCTTAGTTTGCATTAATTGTATTTCCCATATACCACCCTATTTTTAACACCTTGTAATATTGATGTGCATTTGTTCTAGTTCATGTAAAAATTGTCTTATATTTGTACAATTAACCACCGTCATCATCCACTCTCGGTTTTGCTAAGTTATACAGTCCCACGTTTTATCCTCCAGCTTTCTTTCTGGTGCCATACATGATCCTAATCTTCCTCTCTCAGTTATATTTAGACTCTACTTTTTAAATTACACACACAATATTGTATTATCATCACACAGTATTGTGCTATCCATTTCTGAATCTTTACAATCAGCCTTATTAAACACTCTGTATTCCTTAAGCATCCAGTTGCTCAATCTCTGCCCTCTTTCTATCTCTAGATAACCTATGTTCTTGAATTTAACACTCAGAATTTGCTCGTTATAATTAGTTCATATTATTGAGACCACAAAATTGTCCTTTTGTTCCTGGCTTATTTTGTTCAACATAATGTCCTCAAGATTCATTCCTGTAGAAATTTGACCTAAAATTAAGTAGAATGTCACAGAGCCATGTTTTATCTGTACCAATAATGTGACTTTCATTTGTGTTATTTTCCAAAAATGATTTTTTTTCCACATGGGAAACCCAGAGAGAAAACGACACCATCCCTTTTTCCTTCTCATTTACTACCACTTGATTAAGATTTAATGGTGTTATGGATACTGGATTCTGGCCATAGCTGTGACCCGCTAAGTGGCCTACTCTGCTGAATAAATCATATTAAATTAGGCCAGTGCAGGTGTTCAAGAAAGGAAGCAAAAACACATTTTTTTTTTGGTACTAATATCCTTTTCCCGGTTGGCCCAATACTATCATAGCAATTTGTCTGTGGCAGGTGTCATAAGCTTCCATTGCTGGCTGCTTAGCTCTGTGGACTTTTGGCTCCAATTCTGCACTTACTGTGGGGTCCGATCCTCTAAGGGCCTGGAACAAATGGGACTGCTCACAAATTCATCAATCATGGACTCTTGACACTTTGTTTATTATGGGTTTTGCTGTTTTATAAATGCTGATCAGAATGATGGAATAATTTGTTCCCATATTTACAAACAGGATGACATATTAAGGAGAAAGACATAAACGTATCTGCCAAGCAATAAGTGCAAAATACTGTGATATTTACAGAAGACTTTAGGAATTTAATGCAATCTGAGCTGGATTAATGTTTTATTGGAGGAGGCGATTCTTGGAACTGAATATTTAGGTGTATGGAGATGTATAACGAAAGAATGAGTTTCTAACCTTCCATGCCACTGAAGACCTACACTTCAATTCCTAAATCATTTCATCAGAAAACATTCTAATACCTGAAGAATTCAGGCTTTTCCTTAATCATCTCACCTGGCACTACAGTATGGTAATCAATGGCTGTCTCCTGAATTTCTTTCCACAGCTCAAATTCACATAATCCGTATAACAACCAAACACCACTTCTCATTCCCTTTGTGTGTCTTACCTACTTTGTGCTTTCCAGAATGCTGAGTGTTCATTTTATGATCTCACATCATATTTATATCTCAAATTATTCTTCCGCAAGTTTTGTAGCCCAGTATGAGATACAGGCCTGCCACCTGGGTTGTGGAGTATGAAGCTAAGTTTAACCAATTTTAGAGACAGTTGTTTGGGTAGATGTGAAAACCAATTCCTCACTCAACATTATTGGAAATAAGAGAAGGCAAACTCCATGAGCTAAAGCACTATGTCTCTTTTGTTATTCTCTATCACAAGTGAATTGCCCATAGTATAGTCAATTGATATCCTTTGAATTAATGAATTAATTAAATCAAACCAACCAATCAACCAGTTATTTATCCAAGTGAGTTAAGCATAGATGGAAAGACCAATTAATAGCCAAGTGGATAAAAAAGGAAACTGAGAGGAAAGGAAGCATTCTTGAAAGAATGGATATAAAATGTGAACTGGACATATTCTAAAAATCACAGAGTTCTGTTAAAATCTTTTTTCATAGGCTTTCTGAGAAGTTAAAGGTGGGGAAGGATTAAGTAAACCTGCTGACCTAGCAGAGACAATATCTTGAGATCCAAATTATATTTATTTTTTTAAAAAATACTGCCCCAATGAAACTGGGGCAATCTCCAATCTCCTCTTAGCTAAAAATAATCTCATCTGGCTTTATTTTTTATATCCCCTTAGCTGTATTACTCTCTGGAACTGATAACGTTCTATCTTGTGTTATAAAGTTTCATGCACCTGTCACCTCCCAAACTATAGGACCTTTGAAGGGAAGTTTCATGGCTCACTGATCCTTGCTTTCTGCCTTTTTGTGTCCAGTGTATTAAATGGCTCAGTGTCTGTCTGCCCAACATAAAAGCAATGAGTGCCACTGAAGCTGACAGAGTGGACACCCCCAGGGAGAAGAGAGGCCAGGTGGCCTCAGAGAGGGCATGGTTAAGAATGCACCAGAACAAAGCCAGCTTCGTAGGAAGACATGCAGTCCAGCTGCCGACTGACCTTCAGTTGCATCTGATCTCCTTCCACCAACAATTTCAACCTTAAAGGATATATATAACCTTTGATTAGTTTTTGAGGTGGAGTCTCGTAAAAGGCATGCTACGTTGCCAAATCTTTTACATGAAATGTGTTGTAACTGATGACCCTTCATAAGCATTTTATTAGCGCTCTTTAAAAAAATTACTGGACAAAACATTCCAAAGATTCACTGTCTCAAGTATATCACTGCTGTGCCAGGCAGCTAGATAGTTTGCAGAATTAAGCATAAGGTTTTAAAAAATGTGCTCCTTTGAGAAAAACAACTCCTTTGTGTGAGGTTTAAAATGAATGGATATTTAACTTGTTTCATAGGTTCAAAGATTTAAAGTTTCTATTTTGATGTGCTAAGAATCAAAAGGAATAAAGCATAATTTTTGATGGATTATTTATTGATAAAAGGCACCCTGAATAATTGACTAAAAATATAAATAATATCTTTAATAACATATTAGTCTGTTTGCTTAGTTAAAGTGTTACTTAAACTATCATTGTTGAACTGAAGATTGGGGGTCATTGATAAGTACAATATTTTTTCCAAGTTCATAATGAGTTCATCTTTTTGTTCCAAATGGAAAGGTTATAATACAGACTGGAGCTTCCGCTGCCTGGGTTTGAGCCTGGGCTCTAGGACTTCTGAAGTGTACAACTTTCTCCTACAGTAAGTTCATTTATCCTCTTCAGCTTCAGTTTCGTTAAAATGGGTGTCAGGATATCTTATCTTATAGAACTAAAGGTGCCACTGATTATAAGATGAACTGCTTGCTCACACACCCTTAAATAAAGGGGGTGCCAATTAAATATGATTTATTACTGATTGTTAAATAAATATATCAGAGTAAAGCCCTGGACATAAGCAAACAGAAAAACTACTCAGTTTAATCCCCTTTCTCAGCGCCTGATTTTGAGGTGCCTGCACAAGCATAACCATAGATTTGCTAGACTTCAAATTTTGCCTCTTGTTCTACCATCCTCACTCAAAAATGTTCATCTCAGTTCTCTCTCCCCTTGAATTGGAAATATTTAAAATTAGAAATTGTATTAAAGGGATCAAAGGAAAATGTTTTCATACAAAAATGTTATATATGTGTATATATGGGTATGTCTATTTATACATGCATATTTATATATATTCTCGTATCCATATTGGATTGAGAGATAGAATAATGGGATAGATGATTTTAAATTTCCTATCCACTCTCAGAATCTATGAAACTTGGTTAATATGTTCAAATTAATCTAACACTTAATGAAGTAAATTATTCAGTGGTTACTTTTAGACATTGCTTAAATGGCAATTTAAGGGTTTAATGTCACCAATACTATTAGTAAAGGGCATCAATTGATTTCAAAGGCTACTTTGAAAGTAATTCAGTAATCTAGTAACTAACACATAGAACTCGTTGTAATTCTGTAGAAGTGTTCAGAGTAGAACACTCTATATTGATATTTTAATTTCAATGTATCCTTTAGGGATGGTTAACCTAGTTATAAGAAAAAAAACCTTAAAACTATGTTCAGTAATATGAATACTGATTTCTATTGTAGCGATTTTACTAGGTTGTTAGTGTATCATCAGATAAAATAATGGTAGATTTTGTTAATTTGAGAAAAGGTTATGATTAAAGGAAAATATAGGAAGACCTGGAGGAAGGATATGATGATTATAAGACGATAAGCAGTGGATATTTGAGCCAGTCACCATCATGAGCACAATGATTTTAATAATTTATTACCCTTCCTGCATTCCACTCAGACTTTCTTTTGCAGAGCTGATCCAATGAAAACATACCATCATAAATCAACAGCACTTGTCTCACAGATTTTGCAAAAGATGTCTTAAATGATTTGTCAGAGGTCTACTTGCTACCACTCTGGTCATTGCTAAAATAACAGCAACAGTTTCCCTTTGAAAAACCTCAAGCAATGAGTCCAAAGTGAATTCCTACCTTCAGAGAACTAAGGTTTATATGTTGACTACACTACAGCTTGACATGTGCTCATCTCTATCTAATACCATTTGAAATTTTAGCGTACGGCTGTTCTCTTTTGTTATTTATCAGTCATGTGTACTATTAGGCTTCAGTCCACTATATCATTTCTGGTTTGGGATTCCACTAGAGCTATATTAATAACAATAGCCTGACCACACTTAACTGCTCATTATTCTGAATTGGGTGGAAAATCAGCCACCAAAACCCATTTTCCTAAAGGTTTTCTTACTTGTCAATACAAAGAGGAGAAAAGAGTTTGGCAATAAAATGAAACTGGTCCAAGGATAATTTTCATTCATAGTATGCAATTGTTTTGAAGGTAAGTTCAGTGAATTTTTTTTACATAGTCAAAGGGCTAATATAATTTGTAATCACTGAAAAGGTATATCTTGAGGGTGGGAGTTCAAATCTCAGAATCCAGAAGTTTCTTTCTTACCTAGCAAGAGGTATTAAGTCTGCTATCTAGAGTTTCACTCTCTCCACTAGAGTAACTGGAAAGGGGCTTTTCTCCATTTTGTGTACACTGTGGCCAGAAGATATTTAAAGTCTAGGAATTTGCAAATCTGAATACTATTAAAAATGGCTCAAAGTTAAAGTCATATGTACTCCCAAAATGATTATGCCACTGAAAACAAGTGTTTTTAGAGGACACACTGAATGTCACCATTTATTTCTTTCCCTCATAATGTGTAAGTTTGTGAACTTAAGACACATAGTAAAGTCATACTTCTATAATCAAGTCTGTTTTACACTTATTTCAAAATAATATAGTATTTTGTCTGGTTATAATTTGCATATATGTACTCATTTTAAATGTTTGGAATTGTATTTTCACTAAATTCTCTGGCAGTAAAGTTTAGAGTGATTTGGAGTAGATGTGAGTGTATGCGTGTGTATGTATCTAAAAGGGTACACATTGGTACCAAAAATTATAATATAAGTGAAATTGATAAGTTGGTACAAGTAAGAGATCATATTGGTCATGATGATAAAAGCAGAAATGAAGAGAAAGGAAAACAAACGTGAGGCATTAGCATTAGGTATAAGTAAGTTTACTCTTTATAGTATTCTTGTATACATTTTGAAGTATGCAACACCAAGTCAAAATCATAAAATTCTCTATGGGTAATTTTTCCCTAATAAAATGAACACAAAATTATATATACTTGCATATATTCATATGTATATGTGTGTGTGTGTATCTATTAGTATGATATACAGTAAAACCAGTTGTGATGCTATAATAAAGTACAATGCTTGCAATTGTGTCAAATACAGTGTTTCATTAATGTAATGAAATGACATGGTCTAGTCTAAAAAGTTAACCACCAGAAGTTCTAGGGTCAGGAACTACGTTGTTACTCCATTCTGTCCCAACTGCAGTTTGGCATCACTTGACGGGAGTTTTCTATTTATTTTTAATTACCAAAGAGATCATTACTGGAGGAAGCCTGCAGCTGACTGGCATTCCAATGATCATTTTCATCAGTGTGATTTGTGGAGATTGGGTCTGAAGAATCCTGGGGAAGTGGAGATCTAGGCTCTGTCTACCCATTTTTGGAGGTTAGGTGACTATTGACTATTCCTTACCATCTTAACCACAAAACAAGGCCTCGGGGCAAGAAAACCAGGGCAAGACAGAGAACAGGTGCCAGCTCTCAACCCAGTTATATCTGACTTAAAGTTATCAAGAAATGTGCTTTCCTGAGATTTCACAATATCACTAAACACAACACATGGCCAAATATTAATATTATCAAGGATGTAAAGAAACAGTGCCTCTTAAATCCTGTTGGTAGGAAGGTAAACTGGTAAAACTACTTTGGAGAAGAATGTGACAATATCTCATAAAGCTCAAGATCTTACAGTTCCCCATTTAATTATAAATATGAAGGGCGGTGAAATAACTTCATGGTCTACCTTTTATTAAGAGGTTTCCCAAGGTTTATCATTGACTAAGGGGTTAACTAAGGGATATGTACCAATAAAACCAGAAAAGTCTTCAGCTCATTCTGATGAGTTGTTCACCTAAGCTCTCAGAGAATTCTGGCACAGGAGCACAAGGAGGCACAGATAAAGACGTTCTTAGAAACATTCTTGATGGTTACCAACATTGGGGAAAACCTAACATAAGAATGATTAAACAATAGTTACAGCCATATAAGGGAATAATAAAGAGCAATGAACATAAGCGAATAACAGTAAAACATATTAACACATTTGAATTTCAAAATAAAATATTGAATAAAAATTAATATTAGAGGCAATGGTACAATAGGATAAAATCTATATAAAGTTTAAAAAATTGTAAAAGAATACTACACTGCTTAAGAATACAAAAAATGTATGATACAAAGTATAAAGAATCATTAACCAGTAGGAAAATGCAAATGCAAACCACAATGGAATATTTCAAAAGCCAGAAAATAACAAGTGTGGTTAAGGATATGCAGATATTGAAAACTCACGCATTGTGAACGGGAATGTAAAATAGTGCAGCCACTTTGGAAAACAGTCCGGCAGGCCCTCAAATGGTTAAATGTAAGGTTATCATATGATCCAACAATTCCACTACTAGGTGTATATCCAAAAGAAATGAAAGCATGTCCACATAAAAGCTTGTGCATGGATGTTTATAGCAGCATTATTCAAAAGCATCCTAAAGTGGAAACAACCCAAATGTCTATTAACTGGTGAATGGGTAAATGGAAAAATAAAATGCAGTATATCCATTAAGTGGAACATTATTTGACAGTAAAAAGCAATGAAGTATTGATGCATGCTACAACATAGATGAACCTTGAAAACATTATACTAAGTGAAAGAAGCCAGTCACAAATGGTCAGATGGTATATGACTCATTTATGTCAAATGTCCATAGTGAGCAAATCTATAGAGAAGTGAAGTAGATTTGTGGTTGGTTGCCTAAGGCTGAGGGTATGGTGGAATTAGTTTTTATTTTCTGCTAAGGCATGTGAAGTTTATTTTGGGGGTAATGAATATAGAACTTGAAGAATATGCTAAAAACATTGTATTGTACACTTTAAATGCGTAAAATTGTATAGTACGTGAACTGTTTCTCAATAAATCTTCTAAGAAAAGTATTAAGGGAACTTCAGCTAAAAATCATTAATATGATAATAATTACCTCTAGAAAGGTGGAAAGACAATGCCATTAAAGAGGAAACCTGAGAGGCTTTCCCAAATACATAAGCAATTTTTTTTGTTTTCTAATATTGCAATATATAAATTATTGCAATATATAAGTGTTTTCTAATTATTGCAATGTATATAATTTTTGCAATATATAAATTATTCTTGAAGATATTTTGAACTTTTCAACTATTACCAAACAATATTGAAGAATTCAAGCAATTTCTGTCAATAGCAACAATTAATAAAATAGTAGAGTTTAATTCCCAGTTTGATGGTATCCTCCTACTTTTGCAACTCTCTTAGAAGCCCTTAGCCATAATTGTCAAAAAAGTGTTTGAGAGAGAGACACACCCCTCCCTCCCCCGAAATATTTTCTTAAAGAGAAGCTATAAAGGCAAAGACTTTTTTCTTGCCTCTCCCATTCTATAGGTACGGCTCTAATTTGAGAACATGGGGTGAAGAAGATAATTGAATCTCTCTCAACAAGCAAAGGATATTAGGGTCTGACTGTTTCCACCCCTTCTTGTGCACAGCTCTCTATCCTTTCTCTGCTGGGCTCTTTCTTTTTTCCTTCCATGTGAAATAATTCTCTTTCTAATCTCTATCAGATTTTCCCCATGTTGAGTGATTGCAATATTATTACTTACTGTCTTTTTGCATTCTATGCCATTCTCCATCATTTTAGTTGCCTAGGCTGCTCCAGCAAATACCATGAAATGGGTTGGTTAGACAATGAAAATGTATTAGCTTATGGTTTGAGGACAGTAAATATCCAAACGAAGGCATCATTCTTCCTGAAGGCCAGCTGCTGGCAATTCTTAACTCATCTGCTGCATGGCAAGGCACATGGTGGCATCTCCTGGTCTCTCCCTTCTCTTCTGGTTTTCATTGATTTCTGCTTTTTTTTGCTTCTGTGGCTTTATCTCTCTTGTCCAAATTTCATTCTCTTATAAAGGACTGCAGTAAGAAGATTAAGATCAATCTTGATTGAGGTGGGACATGACTTAACCAAGTAACCTCATCAAAAGGTCCTCTTACAATGGGTTTACACCCACAGAAATTGATTAAAGAACACATTTTTTTCTGGGGCCCATACATATTCAAACCACCACAACTATAGATATCACTTTTGAGATCTTCCTGCTACTGCATATTTGTTAACCTTCATGATTACTGTTTTGTCTTTCCTAGTAGGGTATAAGTTATTTTGTTGTTTTGCTTGTTTGTTTTTTTAGGAAAGGAACAGATATTATGCTTAAGAGTCACTTAAAAACATGGGTAAAATATGTGTATGTAACTTGTCTCTGTATTTTATCAGACTGTGTGAACATATATTATTCAATTAAAGTGTTCTGCTTTGTCTTCTTTTATTGTGAAATGACCCCTTCCTTTACTTTTGGAATTTCCTTCATGAGAGTAATCCTTTCACCTTCCAATTTTAGCCCTATTTTCATGAACAATAGTGACAAATTCTAGGAAAATAAAACCCCAGCAGAACAGTATTGAAATGAATGTGGAGAATTAATCATATCAACAGTATGATAATGCCAAAATAGCACAATACACCAAGTTTACAGATCTCTCTTAGAATTAGATAATGGATTTCACATTTCAATGCAAATTATTATTTAGATTGTTTTATATTTAAAAATTGGTAACATAAAAGGAAATTGGTGTGGGAAGGCAAAAATGATGCCAGACTACAGGTGCAGAGAAGTCAGTAAAATATGAGATGGATGTGCTAGCACAGCTCACGTAAAGGAAAATATAGGTGACATATAGGATGAATTCTCCCCTATCAAATACATGAAGAGCAATAATCATTTTAATGGCATTTTTTCCTAAATTTTATCTTTTTGTATACAGCCTCAGTATCCTTCACTACACATTCCTGGAGGCAACTGCTTTCCTCCATGGAAGTGGCGTGTGAGTTCGAGAACGGAACACAGGACCTCCCAAGTAGTCCTAAAGAGTGATCTTGAATCACCATGTTAGACAAGTGTGATTGCTTCAGGATTCTCATGCTCTGAAACAGGTCCAACCCCTCCTCTGCTCTTCTGGAATGTCTCTTTTCTGAGATTAATGTGCCCTCACTTTGACGTCCACTCTACTTCACACTGTTAGTCTTACTCATTTTTCTGATAGATCTCAGACTTCTTTCCTCTGTCTTCATCCACTGAGAGATAAAGAGAAAGGATGCTCCCAGAACCAAGATCTGGGCATGTTATCTTGGCTCTGCTGACTGTTTGGCACATGTCTTGGCCCCTGATTCATTCCATTTAGACCACTAATCTGGCAACACATTGGTAACTTTATTGCCATAGAATCAGTAATATTGCTGCTTTCTCTTAAATAAGGTACAATGTCCCCCAACCCTGTGTCCCTTTTTTTAAGATTTGAGGTAATGTAAGATTTCAGGTAATGCCTTAAGAACATTCACATGGAAATCAAGAAGCACTAGATTTTATTTCCTCTACTTTCCTCTAAATAGTTATAAGGTCTTGGCCAAGTAATGCCACTTCTTCTCTAAAAAAGCTTAAATAACATTGATTTCACTTAGATTGGGGTTTTAAACTATATGCAGACCGGGGACTTGAGTTCGGTCTCTTACTTTAGGGGTTTCACCTGCCTGACCACCTCTCTAATTTTTAATATTTGACCTTTATTCAACTTATTTATATAATTTCATTCCGGTTTCTTCAAGATTTCTAATCGAGAATATTGAAATCTTTGAAGCAATTCATGTTCTATCTAAGTGTGATTCTATTATATTAGGTTCCTTCTCCATCCTTCTTCCATCCTGAAATGAAACAAAAGTTTATCTCCCTTGGTACTAACTCTGGTATGGTACACATTCCGCCTTTTCTCAGCTGGATAGATTTCATATGATAGAATCTTAGAGTCCCTTCCAATACACACACACGCACACACACACAAACGCACACACCCCACTCACACACAAATAAGAAAATTGTTATCCATAATGTAAACAGCAAAAGTGATGGGTTAAAATCCATGTGGTTTTTATGAAGAGATAACAGTGTCCATCTCACCCAATCAATCAAAAATGATTGAGTGTATAGCCTACCTCATTCTAATTTTTATAAAATGCGCTGTTAAAACCAGAGATCGTCACCTTTCTGAACTTCAGACCTTTCATAAACTCCTACTTCTAGAGAGCTCAATAATATGGCTGTACCAGCAATAAGAATTCCTTTGCATATTTTTATTTCCAGCAAGCAATTCTCAAGTCCAGTTATGAAAATAAATTCAGTGTCAGCATCCTGGTGAATAACAATGACAATGACAATGATAATTCCTGAGTTTCTTCAGCTGTTTTGCCATAAGGGTAATGCCAAGCAGAATGTGCTTGGCACATTTTATCTTAATCACAGAGTCAAATGCAAAATCCTCAGGGGCAGCCCATGCATTTACATCTGTCTTTTGAGGATGTAATTCTAGATATTCCTTAAATGACTGTGGGCTCCCTGCAGATTGAAGTAGAGAGCTGAGTCAATGACATCCTGGCAGTCACCTGAGTTAACTCCAACAAAAGAAGGAAAAGGCTCCAGATTAGTTCCAGAAGCATATATTAAGTTCTAATTCTGTTACAGGATCTCTATTGGCAATGTCCACAAGTGGCATTCCTACAGCAATCCTCTTAATCCTTATCTTTGTTAGCTGAACCAGGTTTTGAATATAGGAATTTTTCATTTTGAATCCCACATCATTGCCCTTTCAGTAAAATACATTGCATCAGATTTTTAAGGCTTAAACTAGGTATATTCATAACATTTAAAAAAATCTATTGGATCTGATTTTCCCTGTAATCCTGGCCAGAATAAGAAGTATGAAGTATGAACCTATTGTAGCTTTTCAATGTTTGGTGGTTACTTGAATTTATTCAAATGCTGGGGTTTCTCATCTTTGCAGTTCTAGGCCATTGGATTCACTAATATGAGGAGTTGCCAAAATATGATAACATATGTATAATGAGTATATATCATTCCTTGCTATTTATGCATTGCTAACAGGTTTTACAAAGATTCTCACAATTTTGCATCTATCAGAAACACCTGAAACACAGATGCCTGAGTCCTACCTCCACAGTTTCTATTCAGCATTTTTGGAGCAGTGTGTGAGAATTTGAATTTTTAATAAGTTAGAAGGTGTTGGTGATGCTAAAGTTCCGAGGACCAGACTTTGAGGACAACTGGTATAGAACATTAAATGATTGACTTTAAGATAACTAGTCTTTGTTGGGAGCACAGGAATTAATTATTCAAAATAATCAAAAGGGCTGCATTACTTGTGAACAGGTAGAAGGTATGCTGTGTGCTGGGATGTAGCAGAGGCCAAAGGGAAGAAGAGGTTAGAAGATGGTATGACTAAAGCAAAATATATTTAGCCTTTTATGACCAACCAGTGAGGGAATGCATGCTGTGTTAATGTATGGACTAGGTAGCTTAATGTGGTATTAGCTTTCCTCATACCTCAAAGATACTTAAATATAGAACATAGTGGGAAATGTTATTGGGCCATGGAGATGCTCAGAATAAGGCATTCAGTTGAGCTAATGACAGACTCACCCATGTTATTGAAGCAAGACTTAAGCTGTTAAGCTATAAGCATAGGTAACATGTTGATGATGTGTCAGAAGGATTTCTGAGCCCTACTATGATTCCATAGTTCTGCACCTTTTTTAGCACTTTCTCTACCAATACATCTACTTTAAGTGGTCTCACTTGTCTTCATAGTATCCACAGCAGGTACTCAGTTCTATCTGAGGGCTTTGTGCTGAAAGATGTCTTAATGGCATTTTACTCCATCTCCAGTTCAAACATCCTGGTTACTGGTGTTAGCCTGAGTCAATTCTCACTACATACATTGTTTACATTTGAAATGCATTCAAATCTGAGTTCTCAGGACTCAGATATTTCTGCTCTTGTTCTGTTGTTTTTAGATTCTTGGAGGATAATCACACCCATGACCACTCTTAATCACTTGAGGGCAAAGCAAAAATTCCTTGTTGTCACGCAGGCATTTGGAATCTGAACAAATGCCAATTTATTCCAGCGTTTAGGAGTTCTGGGAAGTTTGAATGCCTCTTAATTTCTCTCATTATTGAGTATTTAATCATATTTTCTATCTTTGTATAAATCTTATCTTTTTCATGGCCTAAGACAGGATCAGACACATATTATGTACTGATAAATATTCAATGATTTATTGGTTGAATTACAAATGAGGTAGTGACATATTCTATTTGTACTATTTGCATGTTGAACACAATGGTGACAGATGCGAAGAGAGACCTTCTATATTTAAATTATGGGGTCTGATATGTCATTATAAAATGCCTGTCTTTAGTCTACCTTTTCCTTTATGTGAACCCCTTAAAATCAACTTAAGAATATAATGCAAAAAGCAGGAAAAAAATTAGAACTTCCCATTGCTTGCATCAGTTCTATGTCTTTAAATTCTGGATTCAAAGACCAAATCTTTGAAATACTTTTCCTTATGTTTTATGGCTCAACCCCACACAAAAAAACTACTTTTCAAAGAATCTTATCTCCCAGGTTAATGGATCCTGTTTCATTTCTCCCAATGTGAACATAAAAATAATGAGAAAACAATTCTCAATTTTCATGCATATAATGTGAACATGATTATATCTATAAAATGGCAGAAATAGAACCATAATCAAAACTGCCATTCCCCAGAATTTCATTTTTAGTAGGAAAAGAGTATTCATTCAATTGTTCATTTTATTCATTGGTTTTCCACCCATACTTATCAATTTTGTATTGCATTTTAACCTAGATGTTTTGCTAGATGATCAAGAACTACCTAGTATGTAAGGCAAAATGTGATGGGAAAGGTATATGAAAGTCACATTTTCTTCCTTTTTCCCACTTCCTATGGCTGAACTTCAAAATAAGAAAATAAGATGCTCATCCAAATTTTAACTTGTAAAATATAACATCCATATTCAATGCTCTTTTTAAAGTAGGATGCTTCTCAGGTTAATGACATTAACCCAAATGCTGGCAGGGATCTCATGGCTACAGGCATTCATATGCGTCTGCTGTAGAGATTCTATGTGCATCCTATCACCCTTCTGATTATCATTTGACTTCTCAACTGCATTTATCTGCTGTGAAAAGAACACCCCAATCAGTAGACATAAATGTTTCATTTACCCAATGGTCACACTTAGCTATTGCAAGCTAATTTCTGGACACAGTATTCCTATAGTTCATCAATTTTGTTAAATTGAATCACACCCTGGATAGTGAACACCTCATATTGTGCTAATATCAGATTGTCTAAACATATACAAGGTGCCTGATTTGGGGATGTATTGAATACCTAAAGGGGTGTCTTTCTGTTCTGCACTTGCATGAACGGTCCGTTATTAGGTCAAGATGAGACACCATTGCCTGTTTCTGCACCTTCTTCACATCCAGTATTTTGCAAAAACTGATTGCAATATATTGTGAATGTGCTGCAAAATGGTGCATACTGATTTTTCTTCTTTAACAAAAGGAAGGCTCAATGAATGCTTCTTTAGAAACACTTCAACTAGCAATAAACCCTAAAAATGCAGTGATATTCAAAATACATTTAAATAATTTGGGCAGTTGAAGATGAAGATTTGGGACCAAACACACAGAGAACTTACAAAGTTCTGAGAGGACATAATGACCACAGATAAAAGATTGCCAAGAATTAATGTTCCGATATCTTTACATCTAAGAATTTAGGGAAGGACTAGGAGCTAATAAAAGATAAACAGATGTGCTCAAAAAGATAATTGTGAAAGCATATACAATGGTGTTAATGAAGACAGAAGTTGAGAGAGAGATGCAAGGAGGGATTATCCTACCTTACAAAACAATATAGTGAGTGCTAGGACACATGGATGAAGAAAGGAAAAGCGAAAAGCTAAAAAATTAACTGCATATAGGAGCTGGAGATAATTGCTGACATTTGAAAGGAAAAGTTTCAGTTCTTGGTTCTGAAAATATAACACTGACCTGGCAGAGCCTGCATATTCTTTCCATTGTTATTACTCTTTCAATCTTAATTAGGAGCCATTGCCCTTTCCATTATTCATTTTATGGCAGTGAAATCATCACTGCTTTGAAAGCCTTCCAAAAATGATT